>MJUU01073057.1:49810-88828 GCA_002080025.1 Modiolus philippinarum | reverse complement strand
AGGCCAGCAGGGACGGGCGAGACATCTTTTAGGGTCTTCACTTGTTTTAAAGCAAACAGGAGAAGAGGTGTATGGCATGTTTTGACATGTATTGAGCTTTTTTGTAGTAGAACAATCTGAAATTAATATTAGTTTTTAAGGAGGCCCCTGTCTTTGTATTCATGATTGTTCTTTCAAAAGTTTTTTTTCCAATTTTCTCCGTTGACATATTTTCTGGATACATTGCAATAGCTGATGTCTTCTTTCATGGCCGATGCATTTCATTTGTGCGAATCGGCCTTTCAATTGCACGAAAATAATCTTTCATTTGCACGAGAAAATACATTTCATCTGCGCAAGTTTTTTACCTGTAATTCAACTGTAAATAACCTGTTACTTTATTACTTATCTAATATTGCATGTGTTAGAATAAATGCATATCAATATCTTCTGTTTCCCCTGCCTACCACGGTGAGAGGGCGGTTGGTTCTTGACCGGATTTGATTATATTTGTTCCATTGGAGAAAAAAAAAACATTTTATAATATATTTTCCTTTGAAACAAATACTAAAGTGGGACTTATATCCTGTTGAATTATTGTAAACCTGTGCGCTTAGTCTTTATAAAATTATTAGGAATATTTTTTATTCAATCACCTCACGCAAAATAATAATTTATTAAACAATATTTGGGTATTTTTTAAAATTATTTTCCCTTGAAGATTACAGGCAAAAACCTCGCGTAGTTGTATGGTACTTTGATCGCGCAGTTGAAAGGTATTTTAATCCTCTAATTTGCGCAGTTGAAATGCGGCCTTCATGACAACTAGTCTTTTATCAGATGTTATTCATAGTATTTTTGCATCTTTAGTTCATGCTAAGTCTGCCTGTCCATCTTTTATAAGCAGTAAGAAAAATATCTCTGGATAAGTTCAATTGTTTGCAGAACTTAGGATTTTTATTGTATTTACCTGTTAGTACTGATCCTTAGTTCATTAAAATGGATTAGACAGAAAAAAAAAAATTTCTTACCTTTGATTTGTTGATACCATAGCAGTACCACAGTATATTGTAACTGAATCGGATTTACCTTGAAGTTTATTGGTGTTTATGAATAATATATTATCATTATTGATTTTATATCATTATTGATCTAAATAAAAAAAAAAAACAGTATTTCTAACCAAAACATGATGAGATATAAGAAATGGATAACTAATTAATATAAATAATTTATTCACCATATGTCAAGATAGAGATTAACAAATGATAGACTTCATGTTTTTATGGTTTTGTGAAAATAGGTGAGAGAAGTCAAAAGTATTAAATTCTTTTTGTATTTGAGACATGGGAAAGAATTCATTTTAATTGATGTAAAAAATAATTGGTTTAAGAAAGAATTTTATTCATATCTGAAAGAATTTACAGGAAAGTTGCTTTTCATTCTAAATTCACCAGGATGTCTGAAAATAGAAGATTTTACCTCTTGTGTATCATTAACAGATGACAATGATTTAAAATCAAATTCCAGTTTTATAATTCCCCACACATGAAGTGGCGAGGTATTATGTGATACCCTCAGTCGTGTGTCCGTCCGTACCCTGAAGGTTTCCGACTGATAACTTGTGAATGCAATAACACAAGGTCTTCAAACTTGGTATGCAAGTTGTTTACCACAAAACTCGGGTCAAGTTAGATTTTGGGTTCATAGGTCCAAGGGGTTCTGGAGTTATGCCCCTTTTGTGAATTTTAGGGTTTCCGACTGATAACTTGTGAACGAAATACACAACGTCTTCAAACTTGGGATATAAGTTGTTTACCACAAATCTCACACCAAGTTCGATTTTAGTGCAGAGGTCCAAGGGGTTCTGGAGTTATGCCCCTTGCAACTTTGAAATTTTGCAAATTTTAGGGTTTTCGACTGATAACTTGTTAACAAAATGACATACTGTCTTCAAACATGTTATGTAACTTGTTTACCACAAATCTCACTCCAAGTTCAATTTTGGGTTCAGAGGTCCAAGAGGTTCTGGAGTTATACCCCTTGAATTTTTGAAATTTTGCAAATTTTAGGGTTTTGTACTCATAACTTGTGAATGAAATAACATACTGTCTTCAAACTTGGTATGTAAAACACAGGCCAAGTTCAATTTTGGGTTAAGAAGTACACATTGTTCTGGAGTTATGCCCCTTTCAACTTAGAAATTTTGTGAAACGTGGCAGGGTATCATGTAATGCACCATTACTATTTTTTTATGGCATAATAATTTCTTTCAAATGTTTATTAAATAAAATATTTGCAAGCTTGATTTGACAGTGATATCAGCAGGATGAAACAAGTTGTCTACCAGTCATGCCTGAAAACTTCAGCAGATTTATAAAGGGCAAATAAAAAAAAAACAAAAAAAAAACCAAAATACAAAAAACAAAAACACCCCCCCCCCCCCCCAAAAAAAAAAAATAAAATAAAATAAACAAACATAAAAAAGGAAAAACATACAAATTCTACAAACTTTCGATTTAATCATAATTTTATCAGGCACAATATACAATACTTCTTAAAATAGATTCTTGTGAATGCTTGTGCTTTCCATAGAGTTAGTATTACAAGTACAATGGTTGCACCTAAACATGGTTGAATCAAGACAAATCATCCAAGAAATAGTAACCCATAAAATCATTGCATGGAAAAATGTTGGAAATCTGAAGTAGTTTTAATGCCCTGGAATATTTTTTTGTAGGTTTTAATATGGTGGCCAACATCTAGTGTGGAAGCCTGGCCATGGAGTCCAATGTCAAATGATCGTGATAGAGCAAATCTTATTGTTTTGTCATTGCATGGGTAAGTTATGTAATATATATTTATTATACCCCATGCAACGAAGTTGCGGAGGGTATAATGTTTTTGACCCGTCCGTCCGTCCGTCAGTCCGTCCGTCTGTCTGTCAGTCCTGTTCTTGTCACTGCAACTCCTCTGTAACTGCTTGACGGATTGCTTTCATATATGGTAGGATTGTTTGTCATGATGTGTAGATGTGCATACTATACCGCCATATTGATTGGATAATTTTTGTGGGAGTTATGGGACTTTGACTATTTTCAGTTAAAACACCAAAGTATCATCTTGTCACTGCAACTCCTCTGAAACCGCCAAATGGATTGCTTTCATATTTGGTAGGATTGTTTGTCATGATGCGTAGATATGCATACTATACCGCCATATTGATTGGATAATTTTTGTGGGAGTTATGGGACTTTGACTATTTTCAGTTAAAATACCAAAGTATGATTTTGTCCTTGCAACTGCTTAATGGATTGCTTTCATATTTGGTAGGATTGTTTGTCATGATATGAGATGTGCATACTATACTGCCTTATTGATCAGATTATTTTTATGGGAGTTATTGGACTTAGACTTTTTTCAGCTAAAACACCAAAGTATCATCTTGTCACTGCAACTCCTCTGAAACCGCCAAATGGATTGCTTTCATATTTTGTAGGATTGTTTATCATGATGTGTAGATGTGCATACTATACAGCCTTATTGATCAGATTACTTTTATGGGAGTTATTGGACATTAACTATTTTCAGCTAAAACAGCAAGTATCATCTTGTCCTTTGTTATTTCCCTTTAAATTCTGTTTTCAAATTTTCTTTGGTTCACTTTTCTCTTTTAAGTTTTAGAGAAATTTCCTGCTATCACTTTATTAAAAAACAATTATCTGTTACATAATCAAGAGCAAAAAAAAGTGTCTTTGTACAAATTTTTACAATTTTTTGCAAAAATACTTTCATAATCTTTACTTATTTCACATTGTAATAATTTTTGTATAAATGTATATTGTGTCCTTTAGTGGTGAAAGTTTGCCTTAATTTCAAATATTGTTCCTAGATACTTTAGTAGTAGTATCTTGTCTTCATAACCTGCATGGACTGTATAACTAATCTGGGTATGCCATGGTGAACTTTTGCCACCACTGTGTCTTGGGTCTGTCAGTTGTGCACTTTGCATTCAAACATCTTTTTCTCTGAAACCGCTTGGCCAATTGGAACCAAACTTGGTCACAATAGTCCTTAGGTGGTCCCCTTTAAAAAATGTGTCCGTCA
Organism: Modiolus philippinarum; assembly: GCA_002080025.1. Classification (NCBI taxonomy): domain Eukaryota; kingdom Metazoa; phylum Mollusca; class Bivalvia; order Mytilida; family Modiolidae; genus Modiolus; species Modiolus philippinarum. Next base: position 84,742 of record MJUU01073057.1, on the reverse strand, counting down.
AGTCAACACACCATCCAAGATGGCCGCCAGTTGGATCTCTGTGGAAAAATTGGACGATATTGCAAAAATCTCCTTTGAAAATACTGGGTCAATTGGAACCAAACTTAGACACAATGGTCCTTTAAGTTGGCCGCTTTTAAAAATGTGTTTGGCAAGTCCATGTCATATTCAAGATGGCCGCCAGTGGGAACATGGTTTTAACATTGGACCCTATAGGGAAATATATTCAAAGATCTTCTCCTCTGAAAGTACATGGCCAATTGGAGTCACACTTGATCACAATGGTCCTTTCTTGGTCCCCTTCATAAAATATGTCCAGCATGTCTGCATAGCATCCAAGATGACAGTCAGTGGTAAACATTGTTTAATCTTGTACCCCATGGGAAATCATTCAAAGATCTCCTCTGAAAATTCTTGGCAAATTTGAACCAAAGTGAGGCACAATGATGCTTAGATGGTCTTCTTTAAGAAGGTGACAGTCAGTCTACGCCCCATCAAAAATTGCTGCCAATGGGTAAAATAGTTTAATTTTGGATCATATAACATCAATGTCTATCAACAAACTTGAAATTGAGACCCTTAAACGTTTGGATTATTATGACTTATTGTGTCAGCCATGGCCCAGGTGAGCGATACAGGCTCTTGAGAGCCTCTTTTTATGTATAATATTGCTTATAGGATACTTTAAGGGTTCAATAATGCAGGATTTCCTGACATGTGGGGGCGTGGGGTATGTGAGCTTGCTCACTAAGGTTCTTTAATTGCTCGAAAAACACTTAAGCATTTTGAGTGCATTGAATATTTTAATGAGTAAGGCAGTGCTATATATGATTTGTAATATGACCAATGAAAAAGGTTTTACTGATAGTGCTGATTATATTTGACATCAATGACAGCTGGGTAAAACAACGTGAAATTAGCACGTGAATTAAAACATGTACACTTTTCAAGGGAAGATGGATCGCTTCAGATTATTGGTATTATAAGGTAATCAGTGTTATATTTTATTCTAATTATGGGACGACCATTTGATTTTCAGGGGGAGGCTTGGGTGATTTTTCCATGAAAAATTATTTATTTTCATGAAAATTTCAAACAAATTATTTATTTTCTCCAAATGTCACATCAAATTGTTTATTTGCACTTGCAACAAAAATTTGATTTTTCAAATCAAAAATTAAATTATTTATTTTCATGACGAGTAGGGTTAGAATATTTATTTTCAGTTGCACCAAGAGTAAATTATTTATTTACAAAATCGCCCAAGCCCCCCTCCTGAAAATCAAGTGGTCGTCCCCTTACATGTATATATTTCGCTAATTTTTATTTGTTATATTTTCAGTTTTTCAGTTTTCAGTTTGACTGCACCCGAGTGAATGTTTGTCACCCCGGAGGCCTAGGGCATGGGATGTTTTGTTTAATAAAATCTTCAAATCTTGAAAAACAAGAATTTAAAGAAATATACTTTTGCTTCGATATGCCCAGAGGGGTATAGGTACAGAGGTTGGATCCCCCTTGAAAAAAAAAAACTTGAAAATTTCATGCAATATTTAGCCAAAAATAAGATAGAAATTGACAAAATTCACTGGACCCCCTTTTTCTGGAATTTCTTTAAAACCCCCTCCCACCTGGTTATGAAAGATAGATAGGCTGATGCTTTCGGCATAGGTTAGATAAAAGGCATTGCATTTTTTTTTATAAGTGTTTCCAACAGGTGGGAATGTGGATCCAAAAATTATACTACAAAGATTAATTTTGAACTTGCCATTAATTGAGTATATATTGTAATAAATAAACTACAATACTGGGTTAAATTTGAATATAAAGGCCCAGCCCATGGTTAAATTTCCAATAACCATATACCTGCCATGAATTATTTCTTAACTGATTTACATTTTTACTTTCAGACCCAACATAGATATCATAAACTTTCACAGAACTGAATGTGACCCAGTTCATGCAGGATTTAGGTAGGATATTTGTAGACTTTGTAGTATTGAAAGACATTCATGTAATTTAACCAACAGAAAATCTCTTCATCGTTTGATATCAATTTTCATCTTTACAACAGCAATGGTGTATTTGTAAATACTAGGGATGTCAACGAGTACTCGAGTATCGCTCGGACGTTACGAGTATCGATTAGCAAAATCGGTACTCGAGTACTCGGTATTTTATTGTGATACCTGGGATAAACATATTTTTTCTCTTCTGAAAGCGCATAACTTTCATTAGTACGTAAAAAGCATCCATCACAATAGCGATTTAAGGTTTAAACAGTTAAATTCTTGAAATGCCACCACCGAAATATGGCATTTGGTAATATTTCGAACATGTGTCTGATGAAAAAGTGAAATGTACACTTTTGCAGGACTCTTAGTTACAAAATAGAAATACAGAAATTTCATACTTTTTTCAACAATAACTTTTTTCTACATCCCGTCCTGTGTAGTTCCTTGATTATTGTGTTTCACGTGTAATTGTGTAATTAGCTTAACAAATACTGTACAATTTATTTTGTTTTCTCTCCAATTAACGTAATGATCTGTGATGATTTGTTAGCAATTTAAATTAAAAGCCGTTAAGGTAGATAGACAGTAATATTCATATCCATGAGATTTTGTTAAGTCGGCACAATTGAAGAACCAAGCCTACTTACCCGAAATCTGTAATAAAAACTATGGGTCACCATGCTTCCTTTTTCTAAAATTGAGATCAAAGTTTGCAGATTTTTAGCCATTTTTTCACCAAAATTTACATAGAATGCACGAGGAAAATATGGAAAGGCAATTTTTAGCTTAATAGAAATGAACTTTTTATCCATTAGAATTTGATGTAATTTTGTGAAAAGATAGTTTATGATGTAATTTATTGGTAACAATAAAAAATCTTTATATCACCATGCTTTTAACGGAGATATTTTACAAAGTTTTCGGATTAAACATTGTTTACGGGAAAAGGGAGTTAATTCGCGGCAAAGTAAAGGAAATATGACGTTTCACATCTGTCATTCAATTATGATGTCACAAAGGAAAAGCCATCAAATTCACTGTTCCGGCCCGAAAATTAAAGCTACCCCGTATCCGACTCTTTATTTTTCTAATGCGCGATTGAACTGCGCAGCGCAATAGTGTCTATCTACCTTAATTAGATACTGATAGCATTGTTGTTGATCATGAACAAAAATTAAATAAGACAACGGGTGATTTTTCTTTATACAATGCAGTCACAGTCGCTTGAATTTGCCGTACAAAACTAACAAAAAAAAAAAAATAAGGATAACATTGCGCTAGAACAAAGTAAAATATTTCTAAAGGACATGTAAATTGCGAGGTCATGGGAGTTCAAGAGCTATTGTACCCTATTTTGTATTTATTTTATTTTATTTATATTTTTTTGTTATTTACAACCTAAAATTTAGGCAACTGTAATGCAATTATTGATTCATATTCTACCAGGATTATCATACAACTTATTTCCGAGCAAGTACTTGAGTACTCGCTCGGAAAAACTTCGAATACTCGAGTAGAAAATTTTGTCCGAGTTGACATCCCTAGTAAATACTATGACAGAATCCAAGAACAGAAACCTATTAATTTGACATTAGTGTTTTCTATTGAAGTTAGATGTTTAACTTTTGTGCTTGAATACATTTAAATAACAGCAGGATGCTGACTTAAATAAAATCAAACTCGTGCATTATCATTTGTTTCAGCAGTGATAAAGCTGAATAAAGCTGAATTGTTAAACACTTGCAACAATCCATATCTTGCCATATACAATAAGTTTGTACATGTCTTGGTACTGAAGAATATTTTGATGGGGGCGTGAATCTTTCAATCTAAACAAATAAATAATTGCAAAATTTTTATTTTTCAGCTGTTTGCAGCCACACAGATTTTTTACTGTAGAACAATCCCAAAGTGGAGGAGGGGAGACAACTGCACATGCCTGTACATATGAGATTATACAAGGAAAGGTTAGTTATAGATGGTATTGATATTTGTGGATACAAATAATGCATACATGGCAACAACAATAAAAAATTAGTGAACTATTGTGTGAGCTATTGCCATCACTTGGCGTCCGTCGTCTGTCGTCCGTTAACTTTTCACATTTTCATCTTCTCCTCTGAAACCGCTGAAGCAAATTCAACCAAACTTTACAGGAATGATGTATGCAAGGTCCTTTACAAAGATTGCTCATTTTGTTCCGATCCGATAAAAAACATGGCCGCCAGCGCAGAACTTAGGTTTAACATTGGACCCTATGGGAAAAATCACATTTTCATCTTCTGCTCTGAAACCTTTGAAGCAAATTCAACCAAACTTTACAGGAATGGTGTACTAAAGGTCCTTAACAATTATTGCTCATTTTTTTCCGATCCGACAAAAAACATGGCCGCCAGCACAGAACATGGATTAACATTGGCCCCTATGGGAAAATCACATTTTTATCCTCTGCTCTGAAACAGCTGAAGCAAATTCAACCAAACTTTACAGGAATGATGTATGGAAGGTCCTCTATGGCTGCCAGTGCGGACTTAGGTTTAACATTGGACCCTATGGGAAAAATCGCATTTTCATCTTCTACTCTGAAACAGCCGAAGCAAATTCAACCAAACTTTACAGGAATAATGTACTAAAGGTCCTTAACAAAGAATGCCCATATCCTTCCAATCTGACGAAAAACATGGCAGCCAGCACGGAACATGGTTTAACATTGGACCCGATGGGAAAATCACATTTTCATCTTCTCCTCTGAAACCACTAAAGCAAATTCAACCAAACTTTACAGGAATGATTTATGGAAGGTCCTTTACAAAGATAGCTCATTTCTTACTGATCCGATAAAAAACATGGCCGCCAGCGCGGAACTTAGGTTTAACATTGGACCCTATGGGAAAAATCACATTTTCATCTTCTGCTCTGAAACAGCTGAAGCAAATTCAACCAAACTTTACAGGAATGATGTACTAAAGGTCCTTAACAAAGATTGCTCATATCTTTCCGATCCGGAGAAAAACATCGCCGCCAGCACGGAACATGGTTTAACATTGGACCCTTTGATGGGAAAATCACATTTTCATCTTCTCCTCTGAAACCACTAAAGCAAATTCAACCAAACTTTACAGGAAGGATGTACTAAAAATCCTTAACAGTAATTACTCATTTCCTTCCGATCCGATTGAAAACATGGCCGCCAGCATGGAACTTAGGTTCAACATTAGACCCTATGGGAAAAATCACATTTTCATCTTCTGCTCTAAAACGGCTGAAGCAAATTCAACCAAACTTTACAGGAATTATGTACTAAATGTCCTTAACAAAGATTGCTCATTACATTTAGATTTGAATGATGTATGGAAGATACTTTACAAAATTAACTGATTTCATTTTGATCTGACAAAAACATGGCCTCCAGTGCATAACATAGTTTAACGTCATAGCCCTGTATGTGAAAACCATACTTTTCATAACTTCTCTGAAACTAAACAAAATTTACTAAACTGTATTGGAATGATGTATTAAAGATTACTTATTTCAATAGGATCAGACAAAAAACACTTGTGCCAATTGAGAATATAGCTTAACATTAGACCTCATTGGTGAAATACATCTTTTTTGGTCATGCATGGCATAGAAGCATTTTGTCAGGTGAGTGATACAGGCTCAGTCTCTGAGCCTCTAGTTTGTTTTGCCTTCAATAGAGTTGATACATACATAGAATTAAAATTGATTGTCTTTCATCATCTTTCAGCTTTGTGTTTTGTTGATATGCAGCTCAGGACATCTTGTTTAGATGATCTAGTTGTGCATCTTGTACATGACATTTTTATTTAGTGTTTTAAGAGGTTCATTTGAAGCCAAACAGCTCATTTTTAGTACAAACAACTCCAATGTTTTAGAAGCACCAATCAGATTATAATTTTTGACACCTAACCTTCCATATTTCTCATGGAGATATTATGTGTGTCAGTAGCAGGTTCATTTGTGGTTTGAAATAAAACATTTTAGGAAACTTGTTCATTGTATGTAGATTAAGAAATCAGAAATATTCTGGTTGGTAAAGAAAGTATAATATGTCATTGGTTGAAAATTATATACAGAACAGTTAATTATATGAAAAAGGGTTAACTAGTCCTCAGTATGTTATAAAGTAATGGTCATGTTTTATATGTACACTGTGATCCATATTGAAAACCCAATTCTTGAATACTGGCCTAAGGTAGGACAGCTACAAACTCTGATTATTCCTTGGTAAGGCATATGGGTGAGGATAATGAAAGATTGTTAAAAATTCCAAAATTTCTTTTGTTAAATGAAATAAATAGTGTAATAAATTTTACATAAAGTATATATATGATAGAATTACATATTTGTTGTAGATACAGAGGGTGGCAAATATTACCATTCCATTGAAAAGTAAGTATTATGATTATGTAGTATGTACCATGTTGAGCACAGGGAGTTTACTTTTTGGTGATGCATTTCATATCAAAAAAAGACTTCTGTTTCAAAAATTCTAAAAGTGGCGTTAAACTCCATATTAACAAACAATTAAAAATTCTTTACAACAGAATTTCTTATCCTATTTTTACAAATTTTTTAAGGTGTCTCCTGACCTAACCATAAAGTTTATAGGGCACTTAGGAAAATATTTAATAAGCAATTTCTTTGAAACTACATGGTCAAGGTGGTGTTACAGTAATTACATGCATTATACTTTTCATTTGGAGTTAGAAAATTAAATATACTCTTAACTCAACTTAGATGTTACGGTCCTTTTTGAATTATGACTTATTTTGAGTTAATCTAATATCGGTTGTGGGGTACCTATTGAAAATTCTTTTCATTATTTCTTTGAATGTCCTAACTATATAGATCAAAGAAATTCACTGATGCAGAATCTTTGATGGTTACCAGCAACATGTCCTATAGACTTAGATTTACTAACAGTTGGTAATGTTGACCTTACAGATGCTGAAAATGAACGTATTGTCAAACATGTTCATACTTACATTAAGGGACAAACCTATTTCTTGTGACATAATTGAAGTTATTTCACGCACGGACACAGACAAGCAAGCAGTCACATTATTAGGGCCCTGCATTGAGATGCGGGTGCCCTATAGTTTTCACTTTGTCCGTCCGTCCGTCCGTCCGTCTGTCCGTCAACAATTTTTTTTGGTCGAAGTTTTCTTGGCTTTTACAGGTGGGAATGATTTCATATATGGTCTGAAGCTTTATGATGATGAGTTGTATCCTGTAAGCAATTTTCAGGTTTGCCGTGCCACTACTTCCTGTTTGTCGATTCTTTAACTTTTTATTATACCACTCTATGGATGAAAATTTTTCGTCAAAGTTTTCTGGGCTTCTATAGGTGGGAATGATTTCATATTTGGTCTGAAGCTTTATGATGATGAGTTGTACCGTGTAAGCAACTTTCAGGTTTGCCATGCCACTACTTTCTTTTTGCCGATACTTAACTTTTAATTGTACCACTCTGTGGATGAAAATTTTCTTCAAAGTTTTCTTGGCCTCTACAACTGGGAATGATTTGATATTTGGTGTAAAGCTTCATGATGATGAGTTGTATCGTGTAAGCAATTTTCAGGTTTGCTGTGCTATAACTTCCTGTTTGCCGATACTTTTTAACCTTTTATTTTAAAATATTTTCATAAACAAATGTTGATAATTTGGTACAAAGGAAGTGACTGCCTATTGCAGGGCCCTCCTGTGTTCAGCAGTACCTCTAGTCTCTTATTGATTCTATTTTTATCATAATGCTTTATCTTTTTACTTTCATATATCTCTGTAAATGATCATACAATTTAACTACAAGTTTTATATTTTTCTGCATGTGTTTGCATGAATCTATATCTACTGTATTAATTATGTAGGAGAAGACGTTATAAGTTGGTATAACTTTTGTCTTATCCTTTTCCTATTTTGAGCTAATAAAATACGTTTAATCTAATCTAAACATGCATTATGTTTGCTGTTTTAAAAGATTTAAGCAATCCATGATGGCCCATAAGGACCATATTGAAAACCAATGTTAATCATTATCATATTTGATATTACAACCAATTTTTTCATACTGATTGAAAAAAAAAATGACCGAATGCAGTTTAAGTGTTTTTTTTTTTGTGGCTTGCAAATTTTGCAATTTGTATCAAAATTGTTTACCGTTTTTTGATGTGTATTAAATGCATTCGTGTATAAAACGCACCCCTTTCTCAGAGGAAAAGAATCAGAAAAAATCTAGTTCGTGTGTAAAAAACGCACGTAAATTTTCAACAACATGTTCTGTCCAAAAATGTCTAGAGACGCCGAGAGTTACCTTGTGGACTGAATAAAATGGAATACTTGATGCTTTATTCACTTATATTTAAAGGAATAACTGTACCTGTATTTATTTAATGGTTTGTTCAAACATTTTGGGAAATTTGCAAACGAAAATAGATTTTTTAAACACGTTAAGTTTATCTCCAAACGTAATTAAAAGTAAAAGGCGGTTACGGATGCGTAAATATTACGGTTTGCCTTTGGTAAATTTTTAAGTGATATTCCCTTAGTGATCTTCATAATCGGTTTATGCATTAATTTAACTTCATTTAAACTTTCCTTTTTTCATAAATATAATTACATTATGACTTGCAAGTATGGTTTATCCCTGAAAACCGGAAATGGCTTCACCTAATCAAAACAAATATGGCAGACACTATCGAGATGAAATCTCTGAATATACATGTTGTATACATAGAAAATAATGCACATCTAATCATGTTAACATTAGCAAACTTTGTTATCATCAAACACAGGTTCGTATCTGGATCACAACAAGGATTTTATACTTATTTCCAGTGTCATTTCCGGTCTGAAGTTAAGTTAGTAATGGTCAGAAAAAAATGGTCTTTTGAAGTTCGCATGTATAAAACGCATCCCCTCTCACTAGGGCCTTTCTGGAGGAAAATATGTGCGTGTAATACACACCAAAAAACGGTAATTTTATTTTTGCAGGACTGAAATATTTGTGATTTCTACTTTGTCTCTTCTTTGTTTCCTGTTCTGAACCATATTCAGTCAGCTGAATCAATCATGGTTAAAGTAAAACTTAAACCATAGTAACCGAAACAGAATTACCGTCATGATAATCTATCTTTTTAAACTATATTAACAACAGCAGTAGAATACTGAAGGAAAGAAGGAGAAGTATTTACAAAAATTGAAGTCCAAAAACAAGGCCAAAACAAGAACACAGAAAAAAATGACGTTAGGCAGCTATAAAACACAGAAATAAAGCAAAACAGTCAAAACCAATGCTCTCACGTTGTGAACTCCCATGAAACTGAGAGTGACATTAGGTGCTTCAGATGGATAACAGTGTTCTGCTCTGTTAATAGCATCTGTCACACTGTAAGTAAGTCAATCTAGGAAAAAGTCAAAATCAGTTTAGTCAAATCGGGGAAGACATTAACTGTTGCTGTTTCTGTAGTACTGTGACCTGTACAGGTTCCCAGGAGCCTCTCATTAGTTTACTAGAGAAATAAATACTGTTACTTTTAAAATAACATTTTTGATAACTGATTTAATCTAAATCTTTGACTTAAATTTGATATGTTTTTCTTTAAGGTCATGTGACTTGCCAGTGTAGAAACCATTTAGAAGATAAACTAATACTGGGATGTGCTGATGGTTCTTTGGTTTGTAATTTATGTATAATTAAACCTAAATATTGCATGTTTTATGCTGTAAAAGTAGTCATTTTCGCGGTGTACTAATTTTTGCTATTTTCGCGGTTGACCAAAGACCGCGAAAATTAGTACCCGCATACACCTAAGAAACAATCATAAGGTACTCAGTTGTTCCTAAACACCGTGAAAATTGATACCCGCGAATATGTCTAAGTTCAAGAAACCGTGAAAATTAGCAACCGCGAAAATTAATACGTTTACAGTATTTGATGCTCCTTATGATGAATACATTGTCAGAGTAATAATTTTATCTCAACGTAATCTGAAAGTCGAAATTTTTATATTGGACATTTAGTCTGGCAAATCTGGTGAAATAACCAGATTTAATTAACTTTTACCAGACCAAAACTACTGTGTACTGTTTCTATGTAACTGGAAGTAAAATAACTGGAAAGAAAGTACTCTAATGATTTACACTCCAACTGAATGATGCTTGTATGCTTACTATATATGGAAACAAAACATCTTGTACAAGTTTCTTTCCCAAACTTATTGTAAGATGCTGTAAAACCTAAATGATTGTCGAAAATGGTCCAGTTGTAAGGGTCTTTATGCACCTATGTCTGTAATATGATTACAGTCAAACCTGCCTTAACGACCCACTGTATTAAACGACTTCCTGTCTTATCCGACCATTTGAAGTCCTCCCAATGATATTTGCTATATATTTTAACTGTATTCAACGACCACCTGAGTTACGCNAACAAAACATCTTGTACAAGTTTCTTTCCCAAACTTATTGTAAGATGCTGTAAAACCTAAATGATTGTCGAAAATGGTCCAGTTGTAAGGGTCTTTATGCACCTATGTCTGTAATATGATTATGTCCTGATATAATTAACAGTTCCTATCAAGATAGGGTGGTCTCTATATAATCAGACCACCCATACTGTACTTTACAAATAACCTGATAATGCTGATCCTGGTTTTGTGGGGAAGAATAAAAAATCCAGATTGTGTTTTGCATTACTTTTACGTTATACTTTATCTGTATTTTACTTATGCATACATATATTAAATTAAAATATGGACATAACAACAAAACTGACAAAATCAACACTAAAGAAAAACTGTATTAGCCATACCTAAACATCGTACATTAAAACTTAAGCAGAACAAAACATTCAGTTCTTAGGTTGTAAATAGATCCAATATAAGATTCACTGTACAAATCCTTCTAACTGCATATGTTTTGTGAAACTTTAATGCTTCTGAAGTTATCTATCAACTAGGTATTTCAAACTATTGAAAATTTAAAGGTTTAAACTGCAATAATGGACACTATTGTAAAAATTTGTTATGATGTACCCAATGTGTATAAGTAATCCAAAATATTAACTAAGAGTTTTTCAAACTTCTAATTGTAGGTGTTGTATGATGAAGGGAGGAAATCTACATATTTTGTTAGAGCTGCTGTGGTATGCTTAATAGACGAGTTTCCAATTTATGAATTTTCCCTGAAAATTTTGACGTCACAATATAGATTTTCGGACGTCACAATGTTAGGTGACGCAATTTACTCCGATTGACCTCAGGTCAATCCGGGCAATCCATTCATTAAATGAAATTGGAAATTTGTCTATAGATCAGTTATGCAAAATTGTTGATAAGTAAACCCTTAATTCCATATCCAGAATTTTTCATTTCATTCTATGAATGTCATACCCACCAATAGTACCCAGTTTATAAGAATCTTAATGAAGTTTTAATGTACACATTAACATTATAAATACATGTACCAGGTATATGATAAAGGGCAGCAGAACATTTTGAATTTATCATAGTTGCTTATGAAATATTCATGTAAATTTTTAGACTTCGCATTGATTTATTAAGGAAACAGATTGTACGTATGAAGTGTGGTAAATTTAAATAGCGATTACATGTCACTGTCTGATTTATAACTAAAGGTGTGAGAATACATTATTGAAAGTACATTTACATGTATTCCTACCAAATATCTTTTAGATTAAAGACCTATGACTTCATTGAGAACACATATTCCCTTGTTAACAGAAATTTTAGCTTTACGTACAATGAAAGGGTTATTGCATGAATATTGGGGAATATCATTCCTGGTTGAACATATATTGCACTTGCAAGCTTGTGCAATATAAAATTCTAATCAGGACAACATACACAAACCCTATAATATGGAAGAAATATTTATTAGTTTTCATTCAACTTACCACCCAGTCAAATTCAATTAGACATAAGAAAGATGTTGTGAAACAATGAAATTAAACCCATGGCTGTTTGGAAAGCATGTTCCACTCCTAACATAAATTTCAAGTACATACATGTAGAATACAAAGAAACAGAATGGAAGTAGTTTTAGTCTTTCAAATGAACCATTTGGAAAGTTTGTCTCTTTTGTGCAATGAAAATAAAAAGAAGTTCAAAATCAAAAGATGATTAGAAATATAGGAGAACAAATAATGCCAAAAAGGCACTGTTTTGTTTAGAGTGACATGAACCTGTCTCAGTAAATGAAAATTGCTTGGTTAGTAAACTTAGTTATCAATAGAATAATAAACATAATTGATTTATTACAGATACCAGTAGCACTGTCATGGCATCCAACAGGAACAGTGTTTTTTGCAGCAGGTGCTCGTGGAGACATACAGGTACATGTAATGACACAATCAGTGACATAGTTAAAGTTAATTAAGCAAATTCACATAAGTAGAATTTCAGGTAATTAAATACAGGATCAATTAACAGAGGAATTAGTTTAATGACTTGGTAAGCACCAACAATTTCCAAATACTTAAAATTTTTTTCAGAGTTTGTCTCATGTGCAGAATCCTTTCACAATAACTGTGGAGCTAGTATTTTCTGGTGGGAATTCATTGGGTACATGCATTTTCCCACTAAAAATTTGATGTAACAGTATGATTCTTGATTGGTTAAGATGTCATTCTGCCAGGAAATTTCAGGTATCTACTCAATTCTCTCCAGAAAATTATAGGTCCTCTGATATTGTGAAAGGGTGGATTGAATATTGTGCAAATTTCCCTAAATTTGTATCTTGCTCCCTATTTTTGGTTCTCAAATGGTGCTTTTATCTGTAAAAATCTTAGTAAAAAGAGCTTCAAATGATTTATGGTAATTTTCATCACAGTTTAAGTGTGGTTCAAATTTAAGAATGATAATATACAAATATAGCATGGCAATGAGGTAAATACATAGATTTATAGACCTATAAATTAGCCAGAGAATGCAGTATTGACTGAACTTGGCATGCTTTGTTTTATTACTTATAGTTTTAATAAGCATGTAATGTTTTAGCAAATTTAATATGTTGTAAACCTAGAACTTCATGTACTATTTATGGAAATAACAGGTTTACATCAAATTTATAGAATGGCATGTGGCATAGTTGCCAACCTCTGACAATGAAAAATCATGTCATGACATGACATGATATACCAAAAAGCGTGTAAAAACATGCGACATACTTTCGGATTAGTGTACAAATGATTCACAAATTTACATGAAAACCAATTTACTACTATAAACTCCCATTGTATTCAACATTTGCCTGTTTTGCTAATTTTAGAACAAGCTGATCATGCATGACTACATACATATTCAAAACAATTACAAGTTTGATTGAATTTACATGAAAACAAGCCAAAAAGTTAGTAAAGAGTTTCTCAGCCTTGCCCTTGTTGACGACCCCATCATTCAACGAGATATTGGACCCATTTTGACAGATTAAGAGTTTCAAATGAGCGGAGCTTTTGTATAGCAGACTAGATTACTTTCTGTAAACATGGCAGATGATCCAATATAAAAGTGTAAACTGCAAAGGCCCCCTACCAGTAGTTTCCAATCACTTTCTTTTACTTTTAAATCAAACCAGGACTCCCATATTTTGTCTTGGTATCACAAATTAAGTACAAAACTATCGTTTTCTGTTTGCACTTGTGTCTTTAGTCGACGTAACCATCCAAGAAATTGATACGAGTTACGAATCAAAATCAGTCTTTTTTCCGAAATCGAAGTTTTACAATTTACCCTACGCTCATGAAAAGTCCAGAGAATCACGAGAATCGATAGCGCTAATAACCAAAAACATTAACATCGAGTGTGGAAAAGTCCAGAGAATCACGAAAACCGCGACATCCCTAAAAACCGGAAACGTTAATAACGAAAAGCGTGTAATGGCATGTGAAGTTTGGAAAAGCGTGTACATGCCATGTGACAAAGTTTACACGTGTAAACCGTTGAAAAAGCATGTGTTACACGCAAAAATCATGTGAGTTGGCAACTCTGTCATGTGGCATTAAATGAACCAATCACAACACACAAATAATATCATGAAATAATAAGGTATTTTATTTACTTACAGTTTAGTATATGTATTTATATTTATTCACAGGTATTTGATATGGCATTATCTCCCCTGAAGGTACAGCTGGTATCAGAAGATCCATGTTCACACAGGATATTACCACTAGGAAAGTTTTTCAAGTAAGAATTATATTGTGCAAACATTTTTCTGTGTAATGCCAGAAATACTACATTTTGATCAGGAAGCACTTTTGTTGGATATGTGTATAAACACATAAGTTTCCTTGGTCTCTTCGAGCTAATATTTTATACTGTTTGAATACAGCACTAGAGTTAGTGAAAAAAAAATTGCCATATATTTTGCATATTAAATCTGTGTGTTTAATAGTTTCAGAGCTTTTTTGCGGGCGTAAAAGTTTGTGATTTTGTTTGCATTGGTCGTGACTTAGATTGTTGCCATTAGTGATAGATAGCAAATCGTCTACCATTATGCTAATACATACAGTTGTAAACACCACTTATCACATGATTCTGTAGGTCAAAGTATTACTTTTAACACTGATACCTATTGTAAGTCTTTAAGAATGTGTCTTCTTTTCAAGGCAAAGACATAACTTAATGCTACCTTTTCAGAACACCATTTACACTGAGGGATATAACTTGGTGTATGTATGATCCCAAGTCAGTAGAATGGAATGGAGACTACACAGATGTACTGTATATGCACTTTGACAGGTGGGCATGTTATTATTTATAAACAAAAAGGACAAAGACATTTTTATATGTTCCACAGAAATATAGAATAATCATGATTATAACATGCACCTTGTTTTACACCCTAGAAAAGGGAAATATGGCCGAGTTAATAATTTGCTTGAAAATGGGAGATAACTCTAAAAGTTCTGGCCAGTCACAAAGGGAGGTAATTAAATAGAAAAATTCTTTTGAATATTTTGATTATTCTTGAAAGCTCTAAATAGTCTTCTGTCATTTTCATTGGCAATTTATGATTTATTTGGTGTTTTCTGTTTTTAGCTCACCTGGCTCAAAGGCCACGTGAGCTTTTGCCATCACTATGCGTCCATCGTCTGTTGTCCGTTGTCCGTCTGTCAACAATTTCAAAAATCTTCTCCTCTGAAACCGCTGGGCCAAATGTAACCAAACTTCACCTGAATCATAACCAGGGTATGGCTTCTCAAAATTGTGTTCGATTAGTCGGCTGGTCAAACAACATGGCCGCCATGGCTAAAAATAGAACATAGGGGTAAATCACAGTTTTTGGCGAATAACTCGAAAACCGTTACAGATATCAAAAATCCAGCGGAGTAAAAGTGATCAGCATAGCAAGATCTACCTGCTCTGCAATTTTGATGAAAATCTGAAAACCCGTCTTGGAGTTATTGCCCTTTTTCCGTAAAATTTTCAAAATTTGTGCATTTCTTATTTTTTATTTCAAAAAGTGTAACAGATAGAGGTCAAGTGTAATTGCAAAAAGGTTAAGCATATCAAGATCTACAAATCCTGAAATTTTGAAGAAAATCCAAAATTCCTTGTAGGAGTTATTGCCCTTTTTCTCACGAAATTTTCAAAAATTTCATATTTTTGGTCTTTATTTCCAAAACTATTGAAGATGAAGGCTAAGTGTAAATTGATAAAATGTTTTCCACGCTGTGTGGATTTCAAAACTAGTGTTTAGAATTGTTTGTTGACCGCCATTTTCAAAATGTCTGCCATAAAAAAGGTGGGAAAATTCAACATTGTTCGATTTCAATGAAATTTGGTTTCCAAATAGATATTGAGGTAGTGACTTCAAAACTGATGATAAAAATTATTTGTTGACCCCCATTTTCAAAATGGCTGCCAAAAAAGGAGGGAAAATTCAACATTGTCCGAGTTCAATAAAATACAGATGGATCTACCAAAGTTTTAGGGAATGAAGTTCAACTGTATAACTTACATGTTAGCTTGATTGTGGCAACCGAAAGCCAGGTGAGCGATACAGGCTCCAGGGAGCCTCTGGTTTTTAACATAGTGAAAATTGAGATAATGAAATAAAGTATCATACATATCAATGTGAAAATTTGCATTTTGCAAATTATATGGAAAACAAAGGAGTTGGTCCCTATTTTTTTCTTTTATCTTTTGAAAAGTATTTTTTAGAGCTAAATCTTGAGTTAAATAAAAAAAAATACAGATTGATTTTCCAGGAAACAGCATTATACCTTTTTTTTGTCTTCCTTTTTTTAAATTTGAAAGCCTTTATCATATTGATAAAACTTACCTGTAAAAATGAAAAGAGAAATTTATCTATAAGCAAATATTTACAGTACTCATCTACCTTAAAATCTGGTTTATATTTAATTTACAGAGGCCCTCCTGTAGTGTTTATTCTACACCTAGGTGTAATAAGTAGAGAAAGACTGTCAGGTTTAGAGTTGGTGAAGGAATACCTCAAATACAGACAGGAGGAGGAGGTATGTTTGTACATAAAAAAAACTGTATTATCAATACTGATGTAAAATCCACTGTGCCCATTGGCTCGTAACTCGGGGTAATAAAAAAAAATTCCACAAATTAAATTTTCTGTAAATTTGCAGTAAGAAACAAATGTGTACTAATATACTACAAAAAAAAATTGAATAGTTTCACCATAAAATTTTTTATCATTCCCTATCTTATGAGTCTTGAATTCTGTTCAGATATCAGCATGAGGAGACTAGTGTATTGTATATAGGTAAGAATTGGCATAGTCCTTAATGCTAAACTGCTTTCTAGAAACTTGTAGACCTAAATATTGAAAAATAATGATCATCATAGGCATGCATTAAATGTTTATTTGTAGTACAAAAGAAAGCACATCATCAAAACATTGATTAAAACATAGCTTCATTCAATTTCTTTTTAATGAAAATCTGATAATGTATTTTTCTTCCAAAAACTTTGAAATGAAAGCTTCTTTACACATTTGACACATCAAAATTTTATAAAAATTCACTGTACTGTTTTATTTTTATAATGGTAGAAAAAATGCATACAAAGTCTTACTTATGCCCCAATGCTGCACTTCAAGTAGAAAGAATTACCTCCCTTGCCATATATTTAATTTTCATTTATTTGAATATTTTTGGTGAGGTGAGCGGAGATGAAAATCTCCTAATTAACTTGATGTGGACTAAGCATATTTAACATAAAGTCAGGTCGACACATATAATCTTAAGGGTTTTTGTTGTCTGAGGTCTGAAATGATATGAAATAGATTTACAATATAAGAAACAGTTGTCAGTTATCTCCCAGTACTTAATATATGGTCAGAGTGGAGATAATTTAATTATCATATCAATAGCCTCTTAATATTTAATTTATAAAATTATCTCCATTTTGATTATATATATATACAGTAAAACTTGAATATAAGGAACACATTTAGAACAAATTTACGGTTATAACGAAGTATTTGCCATTCCCCGGCCAGTTCTTTAACAAATTCATATAAAAATATACGGTTACAGCGAATTCGGTTAGTACGAATTTCCGTTTATAACGAACCTATTTGTATGTCCCCAAATAATGATATTACTACTATTTGTAAATGGATAGTACGAACTTTTGATCTTACTGTCCAAACATGTAATTAATCACACATATCGATCGATAGATCATCAGTAGTGATTGAAATTACATGTCAAAATTTAATTACACCTGTATACAGGTGAGAGCTATTAATCTTAATTGGGCCGTACAAAATATTTATAGGAAAAGAAAAGCAATTTAGTTAGAAACTAAATACGAAATTATTAAATGCGTAGAAGTCGGAAATCGGCCAAAAAAGGATATTGCAGCCAAATTTGACATTCTGCCGAACACTTGGAGCACGATAATAAAAAACAAGGATTTAATTTTGGAGTCTTACGAAAAATCTTCGCTATCACCCTCCAGAAAACGACATCATTCATCTTCTCACCAAAATGTGGAATCTGCATGGTATGAGTAGTTTAAAGAAAAACGAAATCAAAACATTCCTATCAGTGGTCCGATTTTGATGTCAAAATCTAAAGAATTTGCAAAGAAACTTGGAGACGAAAATTTTAAAGCAAACTCCGGCTAGATTGTTTTAAAGATTATCATGGAATTGTTTGTCGTGCTATAAGTGGCTAGAGTGCTGTTGTTGACTGTGAAATTGTTGATGACTGGATGCAAATTAAGTTGCCAAACATAATGAAATCCTATAAGCCGTGTGATATATTTAATGCCGATGAAATAGGACTTTTCTATAAACTGTTGCCCAGCAGGACCTTACAAATGAAAGGTGAAACGTGTCATGGTGGGAAAAAATCTAAAGATGGCCTTACAGTTATGGTCACAGCTAACATGGACGGAACTGAAAAATTAAAACTGCTGGTTATTGGAAAATTTCAAAACCCAAGGTGCTTTAAAGGGATTAAATCCTTACCAGTAACATACAAATAGAATAGAAAAGCATGGATGACAAGCAAGATCTTTGTTCAGTGGGTTCGGGAACTGGATAAAAAATTCACATTAGATAAAAGGAGGGTGTTGTTATTTGTTGACAATTGTGCTGCACATCCTGCAAGAGAAAATCTTAAATCAGTTAACATTCAGTTTTTGCCCCCTAATACAACAAGTAAACTACAACCCATGGATCAAGGGATCATCCAAAATTTGAAGACAAAATATCGACAACGTCTTATTGAGCATATTCTGGAGGTAAGTTATTTTTATCCAAATAGTTGCNTCAACATTATTTTTTTCTTTTAATACCGGGTCGTAAAGTCAATGTCTTCGTGTTGTTTCGTTTCGATCCCTCCAGGTAGTTGCGCATATAAATGTCCATCTAAACTTCGGATATAAAATATCAACATTTTTCAACACTTGTAAATTAATTCCCGTTCCTTTTGTTTCAGTGTGATGAAAAGAAAGTCGACCCCCTTTTGAATGTTCTAGGAGCGATTCGCTTATTGTATTCTTCATGGCGACAAGTGACACAACTGTGTATTTCCCGATGTTTTGAAAAGGCTGGATTTAAAGATGAATGAATTCAAACATGTGACAGTGACTCTGATGGTGATGATGATGATGAGGTGACCTTATCGCGCCTCGTAACTATAAATAGTACACTTGATCAAATTGGGGTCAGCATGGATGATGAGGTTTCCGTCGACAATAGTTTAATTGTAACTGAAACGAAGACAGAAGACAACATTGTAAATGCACTTTTACAAAAGGACGATGATGAACAATCTGATATTGATGATGATCCTGTATCAGATGATCCGCCCTCAAATACCGAGGAAAATTGGCTCTAGATGTATTATGCAGAACATTAGAAACACACGAAAACGTCGATGACAAAGTTTTCAACTACCTTTCCAAAATCGAAAAAATATTTACGAAAAAACAAAAGCAATTATCAATTCAACAATTCTTTGAAAAAATAACAGTGGTGTAAATTTTCAGATGTATTTATTCATGTAAAATAAACATTAAATTTTTCCTACAACGAATTCGTTGTATATTATTACCAAGTTTGTTATATAGATATAGCGAATTAAGGTTATAACGAACAAGAATATAATTACCCCAAAAATTCGTTATAAGCAAGTTTTACTGTAGTCTCTAAAATTGTTTCCAGTTTATTACGTATATTTCTCACATCGAGATAGTTAAATTTTTACATTTTAAAGTTTGAGGTTTATCCGAGAACTTTAAAATGTGAAAATTTAACTATCGAGATGTGAGAAATTGTCGTAATAAACCGGAAAACAATGTTAGAGATTTTTTCTCTAATTTCTACTTAATTTATTTGAAGTAAAGCGATCTACGTAGTCTCCAGTCTCAAGTTAGTGCCATTTTGTTGCTATCATCATTGCTATGTGTATCATTGCGCCATTCATTTAAAGGGGTGTTTAATATAATAGTTTTGGTAAAAATGTCATATTTTCAATAAATTGAGTTATCTTAGTCATAAAAATGCAAAAACCATTTTGCTTGACAATGATGCAGGTGTTGATTTCATCAACATCCGGTTGCACTATTTCTAGAAACTGACACGAGACATTTACATCATTGACCAATCGCCAACTGAGATCAAGTTATACCCATGTTGATTATCATTTCGATAACCCATTAGTCAGGAGGTGTTTATATTTGCTAGAAATTAGAGAAAACTTAATATTCAATTTAAAAAATTATCTCCACTTTGGTTATATATAACTAATATAGTACAAGGAGATAGCTGATAAATGTTTCTTCTTGCCTGAAAAGTTTGATATACTGTTGTATTCTTGTGATGACATTTTAAATTCATATTTGATATACATATAATTCATTACAGGCTGTACAGTTATTGAAAGTGATGAATTGGGATATGGAAGGTCCTGTTTGTTACTCCAGTTTATCCGCCATTGTAAATCATTTATTAAGACAACCACTTAATGCTGAAAGAGAGGGTATGTATATAGACTATAAGTGAAGAAGAATAACAACCTTGACAAGAACACTTAAAAAATCTGCAACTTTATTGCAATTTTGGTGCTTGCCAGGCAGTTGAAACATGTCAACCACGATTCCAGATCTTTGAAGTGTTGTAGTCAAGATTGTTTTTTTTTGCTGGTTATATTTGACAATCTTGCATACCAAGTTATCCACTTCAGGGAGCTTTATCAGAACAATGATAAAGGCTATGGTTCACTGTTTTTGTAATTTAAGAAGATACTTCAATGTCTAGCTAGACAATGCCTTACAACAATAACTCTGTTTTTATTTTGTACCTCAAAGCGTGTAAATATGAAAAACATTTGTTTTCTTTAGAAGGACTGCTGCCTCATTTCTCATATTCATCAAAATTCAAAGGGTAAAGTTTTCTTGTCTAACAGCAGTGATAAGTATTTTCAGTTATGTAGACTTAGTCTACATACATGTATCTGTACACTGTAAATTTTAAGACTTCTACACAATCATATATGCACTCATTTGTATAAGTAATGAAGGTATATGGAGTAAATGAACACAAGACAAAGTCTCTACAAATACATGGTTAAACAAAGCAATGGAACAATGCTTTTATTGTTGTTCTTCATCTTGAAGTCACCATGAGGCCTTCAACAATGAGCTTTACTCACACCTCATAGTAAGTTCAAGACGGCCCCTATCACTGGTTTGAGCAGAATTCATTGCTAATTGTTGAGCAACATACATGCTCTTCATTATCCATGAATGGGAGGTTAACAACAAACATTAATTAACTGGCAAAGTGTTCTTACAATCGCTGTCATCCGTTGCCCGACAAAAAGACAAACAGAAGACAATCACAACATTTAAACAACCACAGGGCACTCATGGAGTCAAAAGTAAGAAAACTTTGCATAATAAAATCATGAGATGTTGGCACAATAAACAGGTGTTCAGAATAGCAATTTAATATTAATATTTAATATTACAAAAAATAAAAGAGCCAAAATTTGAATCCATATGAGAAACTCTCTCAAGCACAAGTTCACAATATCTGAAATGTATATAGAGCATACATCTCTCACGCGGGGAATCTTTTTACTGACTCCACACTGCAGGAAAGACACACTCCTGTCTAAAATAAGTAATGAAGGGATATGGAGTAAATGTACATTAGACAAAGTCTCTACAAATACATGGTTAAACAAAGCAATGGAACAATGCTTTTATTGTTGTTCTTTATCTTGAAGTCACCATGAGGCCTTCAACAATGAGCTTTGCTTACACCTCCTTGTAAGTTCAAGACGGCCCCTAGCACCGGTTTGAGTGGAATTCATAGCTAATTTTCGAGCAATGCCACATACATGCTCTTCATTATCCATGAATGAGGGGTTATCATAAATCAACTGTCAAAGTGTTCTTACAATCGCTGTCATCCGTTGCCCGACAAAAAGACAAACAGAAGACAATCACAACATTTAAACAACCACATGGCACTCATCGAGTCAAAAGTAAGAAAATTTGGCATAATAAAACATGTATACATTATTTCTTGTTTCTTTTTCAGCTCAGCTAGAGTCTACATTGGGGACATTTTATGCTCCTAAAAAAGCTTTATCTGAAGGCACTATAATGGATTACAGAGATCCTATCAGCCGATTGGCTCGAAGATTCTTTCATCATTTACTCAGGTAATTGTTAGATCCTATCAGTCAATTGGCTCGTAGATTCTTCCATTATTATACCTCTTGCAAACAAAGTTTGAGGGTATATAGGAATCACCCTGTCCGTCCATCCGTCCGTCCGTCCGTCTGTCCGTCCATGTAGCTTGTCCGCCTATGTTCTCCTAAAAGGCTGCTTGGATTTTAATAAAATTTTACATAATTGTAGTACACCACCTAAAGATGTGCATGGGCTAGTATGGTTGCTTTCCGACATTTTGAAGGGGAGATAATTAAACCTTGTCAGCGCATGTCCTCTAAATTGGGTACTGGGATTTTGATGAAATGTCACAAACTTTTAGTTCACCACTTGAAGATATTTTTGAAATAATATAGTTACTGTCTGAAATTTTGAAGGGAAGATAATTCGTCTTTGAATATTTTCTGGAAAAAAGCTGGAGGTATATCATTTTGTCCATACTAGTACTGTGTCAACATTTGTACTGTGTCCACAACTGTATTGTATCCACACACACTTAAATTTACACTTGCCGCATTGATTCACCCTGAATCAATACAGGGTTCAATTAGCGGGGGGTATAACTGGCTGCCATTTGAAGACAGCTCTAGTTTACTAAGATACTTCTAGAGAAAATATCAGCTGATTGATTTTTAGATTTTTCCACCATCCTATACTCAGGTACTTGTATAGATCCTATGAGCCGATAGATTCCTTCACTAATTACTCAGGTACTTGTATAGATCCTTTCTGATGATTGGCTTAGAGATTCTTCCACCATTTACTGGGGTACTTGTATTATTATACCCTCGCTCCAAAGGAGGAGGTGGTATACTGTTTTACCCTTGTCCGTCATTCCATCATTCTGTCAGTCCGTCACAACTTTCCTGAAGCTTTTCTCTGCAATGGTACATGATGGAAATTTTGTCAGAAGCTTTGTATAGTCATGCCATATTGTTGGATGCATTTTCAGACCTGTCTGGTTACTACTTCCTGTTTACCGACCTTGTCAATTTTCAGTCATTCCGTACGTCTGTCACAATTTTTGTATAGCTTTTCTCTGCAATGGTAAATGATACAAACTTGAAATTTTGTCAGAAGCTTTGTATAGTCATGTCATATTGTGGGATGCATATTCAGATCTGTAAGGTTACTACTTCCTGTTAACCAACTTAGTCAATTTTCAGTCATTCTGTCCGTCCTTCACAATTTTCGTCAAGCTTTTCTCTGCAATGGTAAATGATACAAACTTGAAATTTTGTCAGAAGCTTTTTATAGTCATGCCATATTGTGGGATGCATATTCATATCTATCAGATTACTACTTCCTGTTTACTGACTTATTGAATTTTCAGACATTTCATGCTATATTGTAAGATAAATTTTCAAACATGTGCAAGCCACTCAAATCTGAAGTTGGGAGTGGAGATATTTCTATATAGCATGGGCTCCCAGATCCCTTGTTGATTTTGTATATCAAAATTTGATTAGCACACATTGAAGACATACAATCATTATCTGAATTAAGATGTTACATGATAAAATTTCCTCCAGGAAAAAATAATGTACACGTATGAAAGTAACATAACTTTCCAGGAGAAACATGTCATGATATCTTGTTTTTATAGTCTTCTTACTTTTCAATATCTTGCTGTTGTCTGACCTTGTGAAACTGACACAAGGGTGTTTCCAAAACTGCAGTTGGATCAACTACACATACATTGTATGGACCTACTGTTAACTGGAGGATAAAACACAAATTCAAATGTCATACGATGACTATTAGACAGTCATATTGAAGATGTATACATTGGTATGTAATGATAGTTTAACTCTATGAAATGAAGCCTGAAATAACAAAAATAGTTTATGTAGTTGTTTTGTTTACAGCTCAAATATATAAGAATTTCATTACATGGAGATAAATGTTTGTATTTAAATATTACAGATAAATGTTTGAATTTCAATATTACAGGTATTCCAGATTTGATAAAGCATTTTTGTTAGCTGTAGATATTGGTTCTAGAGATTTATTTATGGTAAGTTGGAGAAAAAATATTCTAGACTGAATCTTTATTTGACAGAAAATACTTGAATTACATTATCAGTATAGCTGTCTGTTCATAGATACAAAATTTTTTAATCCAATTCTATCTCAAAACCTTTTCAAAAATTCTTTCTCAAATTTTGTCAGAATGTTAGTTACTTTAAGAACTTGTTTCTTTGGTGTTATAGGTTGATAAAGGTTGCAGCATTTTGGATCATGGGAAAAATATTATCAAAAGTTATCTGAGAACCTTATCTAATTTTAAAGGAGAAATGAGAAAGAAAATAAGATACCCTTATATGTCTTAGCCTTCATGTTGTTAGAAACATTAAATTAAAATAAAGCATTAAATTAATTATTATGTCAATTGTTACTTCTTGTATCAGCCTATGTAATGCACCTAGTATTTTTAGATAGATTTTTGAAATGTTTTAATTCATAATAGAGCTACTCTGACTTGTATATTTCTGTTGTTTACAGGACATACATTATATGGCATTAGATAAAGGAGAAACAGCATTAGCTGAAGTAGCAAAGAGAAAAGCTGAACAGATTGAGTCTGAATCTCTGGGTGAGTGATTGTTTATTTCCATCACTTTTAAATGAACACTGAATAAGTCATAAACTATCAGTTTTGTCTTACAAGTGATAGAGATTGACACAGGATCTTATATGATTTTCAAGGCAAAGATGAACTTTAATGGTTTGAGTGAAAGTAAAGAAATAAGATATATATTAAATGCTCCTTTGCACATGCAGTGGGATATACAGGTAAATTAAATATCTGGTTTTGTCACCTTGGTATTTTAAACATGTTTCTGAAAACTCTAGAATAGTAACATATTAGAAATTGTCAGCATACATGTTCACATATATATCAGTGTTGATTTGCACTGCCATTATATTTATCACATGGTGAAGGCTATGATTTTATTTTTTGGCACAGATTCTTTTGATGACTATGATGATGATTTTGTTGATAATGGATTTCACCAGTTAAACCAACAGCACCTGTCAAACAATGAGGTATGGGTATCACACTATAGATAGTTGCACTAGTATATGATATACACATCTTTATATAGTGGGACTAACTCAAAACATAAGTTTTTTAACACTGTCTAATATAATTATTTTTCATACCTCCCCCCACACACACAGACACACACACACACATACATGAGTGGCAAGGTATTATGTATACCCTCATTCATGTGTCTGCCTGTCCATTCATCCCCCAAAGTTTCCAATTGATAACTTGTTAATGAAATAACATACAATCTTCAATCTTGGCAAGTTGTAAACCACAAAACTCGGGCCAAGTTCTATTTTGGGTTCTGAGGTCCAGGGGTTATTGCCCTTAAAATTTTGAAATGCTGTGAAACATGGCAGGATATAACATGATGCGCCTTTATTATTTTTTCAAGAGACACCTCTGGCTATGAGGTCTTTAAATCTCTTCTATTTTGAAACTTCCAGGTACATAAAAAGACCTTATTAGAATTTAGTTTTCCTAAATTGTGTAAACCAAGATATATTTGTAGTCCCTCAGTTTGAACAATTAAATAGGTTTCATTGTATGTAATTTCTTATGTATTGTCATCATATTTTTATGTGTGCTCACACAGGTCATTCCTGTTGACATATGTAAAATATTCATATAATTGTGTGGAATATTTGGTAGACATAGTTTTAAGTACATTTGTATTTTTATGCCCCCAGATCGAGGATCGGGGGGCATATTGTTTTTGTCCTGTCTGTCTGTCTGTCTGTCTGTCTGTCTGTCCGAAACTTTAACCTTGGCTATAACTTTTGAACTATATAAGGTAGACATTTGATACTTGGCAAGTGTATAGGTCTAGTCAAGAGGAACATAAATATGCAAAACAAAATTATGTCAAAGGTCAAAGGTCAAGGTCATAGGGGTCAAAAAGGGGTAAAAATCGGAATCTGGGGGCATATGTACTGTTTCACAAACACATCTTGTTTTTATATCTATACTGATTTCATTCTAGCTACTTGTGATATCTGATGATAATATCTGTTCTATATTTCCTTTTTTGCTGTGAGGGAATAGTTTTTCCTATGACTGTCATTCTGCAACGAACAGTTTTCAGTCTTTTTACAAGATATTCTCAAATAGAGGGTTATTTTTTTCCATTCATAAGTTATTATAGGAGTTATTGCACTTTGCACCTCTAAATTTCATGAAATAGCATAAATGAGAGTATGTCATTATGACATATGATTATATTTTGATAAATTGATAAAAATTACAATATATTACATGTATATGATAGGGATGGCTAAAATGCCATCTTGCTGTGAAATATGTCTTGTCTTACATCACACTGTGTTTCAATCAATATTTAGACATATACATTAAATAATACTCCAAGGACCTATACCATCATAGATTTTATTATTTTTTTATTTATGTTTTTCAGGGACACTTGTCTAATGGAGTTGGTATGCATAATGGTTTTCATTCTCCTCATAACTATGGCAACAGGGGAGGTAACATGTCAAATGGAGACATTTCCAACAGATCTCATCATGTGTATGTTTTAACTTTCCAGTTACTTGAAAATCTTTTTAAAGATAAGTTCCTTGAAATATAATGGGACAAATAATTTCCAGTGAGGAAACATTTGAAATATTTTAATAACTAGGTCAAAAATGCATTAAATAGTATTTTGAATCATTCAGTAAACAACAGTTTTTAGCTGACTTGACCCATAAGGTCAGTGTGAGCTATTGCCTTCACTTGGCATCTGTTGTCTGTCTGTCCATCCGTCATCTGTCCATCAACTTTTTATGCCCCCGCAACTAAAAGTCGGGGGCCATATTGTTTTACCCTTGTCTGTCCGTCCATTTGTCCATCCATACGAATAGAAAACTCAACTTTTGATGTTTTTTAGACACATTTCAACCAAATCCAAACTACATCAAAGGAATCTAACTTGCAATAAGTAGATGTACACACACATCTTTTGGAATATTCAAAATGGCTGCAGTTGCCATGGAAACTGAAAAAAGGCGGAAAATTCAAAGTGCCTCAAATTGGATGAGACTTTACAGGAAGGTTGTCTAGCACCCATAGAAATGATTTTTGGTCTCAGAATTTTCTAAATGGCTGCTGTTGCCATGGAAACTGGAAAGAGGCGGGAAAATTCAAAATGCCTCAAATTAGATGAAGCTTTATAGGAAGGTTGCCTAGCATCCATAGAAATGATTCTGGTTCTCAAAATTTTCAAAATGGCTGCCGTTTCCATGGAAACCGGAAAGAGGAGGGAAAACTAAAAGTGTCTAAAAATGGATGAAACTTTACAGAAAGGTTGCCTGGCATCCATAGAAATGATTTTTTGGCTCAGAATTTCACTTGTATATTTTGTGGAAAAAAGGGGGAGGTATATCATCATGTCCATATTTGTACTGTGTCAACACCTGTATACACCAATTTCCAATTTATTTTTATGAATGAATTGCTCTGATTGACCTAGGGTCAATCGGAGTTAATTGCTTCATGCTGATTGACCTAGGGTCAATCGGAGTAAATTGCATCACGTTACATTGTGATGTCCAAAAATCTATATTGTGACGTCAAAATTTTCCAGGAAAATTCACCAACTGGAAACTTGTCTATTGTGTCCATGCACACTTAAATTTGCACTTGCCATATTGATTCAGGGTCCACTTAGCGGGGGCATAATTAGTTGCCATTCGGCAACAGCACTAGTCATATTTTCATATTCTCCTTTGAAACAACAGAAACAAATTCAACAAAACTTTACAGGAATGATGTATGAAAGTTCCTTTAAGAAGATTGCTCATTTTGTTTGGATAAAAAAAACCCCAAAAAACATGGCCGCCCAGAACATAGGTTTAACATTGGACCCTTCGGGAAAAACACATTTTCATCTTCTCCTGTGAAACCACTGAAGAAAATTCAACCAAACCCAACAGGAATGATGTATGGAAGTTACTCCACAAAGATTGTTCTTTTTGTTCTGATCCTACAATAAACATTGCCGCCAGTGCAGAACATAATTTAACATTGGACCCTATGGGAAAAACACATTTTCATCTTCTCCTCTTAAACCACTGAAGAAAATTCAACCAAACTTTACAAGAATGATGTATGGAATGTCCTTTACAAAGATTGCTCAATTTGATGTGATCCAACAAAAAAAAACATGGCTGCCAGCACTGAACGTATGCTTAATGTTGGACCTTTTGGGAAAATCAAATTTCATCTTCTAGTCCTTTGAACCACTGTAGCAAATTCAGCCTAACTTTACAGGAATAGTGTATGAAAGAATCATACCAATTTGACAAAAATATTGCTGCCTTCACAGAACATAGTTTAACATTGAATCCTATGGAGAAAACATCACTTTCATCATCAGCTCTGAAACTATTGAAGTAAATTTGAATAACTGTAATGGTTTGATGTAGGGAAAGTTCTTAATGAAGATTACTCATTTTTTTCCGATTCAACAAAAAACAAGGCAGACAGAACATACATGTAGTTTTATATTGGATCTTATTGAAAAAGCCCGTTTTTAAGGATTTTGTCAGGTGAACGATACAGGCTCAGTCTCTGAGCCTCTAGATTAAAATCAATTATGTTGTGAAGCAGTTAGTGAAACTCGCTAATCAGTATGGTATTTTTGGGAAATGGGTGTTTCAATAAGTTTATACTGTATTCAAAGAAACTTTGATATATTGGGAAGAATCCTAATGGTTTTTGACTACCCAGGTATCCACCTCAGGGAATCTTGAAAGTTAGACATACTTGGCATTGGTCCATTTTGGTAGACACTGGAAAAATTCGATGAAGAATCTAGTGCCCACAACTAACCTGACACAAAAACTTTTATTTCGTCAATGTATAGAATACTTGCATTGCCAAGACATGTAAATAAAGTATAACTGTGTTCCTGTGAAGTATTGTTGTGGTACTTAGTGTAAAAATTAGAGTAATATGGACATGTGAGCAGTTAAAATAGGGTAGTAGTAAAATCTAAAAAACAAAACATTACATTACAAAATATAAGTAGAAGTGGCACCATCAGAAATGATGGCCATCCCGTGCCCCTGTTTGACACAGAAAACAGTTGTTAAAGACCCTGGATGTAATTTTCCTCAACAATTTGGAATTTTAATAAATTATGGATAGTCACTATTTTTATGTCGCATGCTGTAAGCAGAATCGACACATGGGGATTACTATCTGTCGTCTTGCGTCGTCGTCCTACCTCGTCCGTCGGTTCTTGAGTGTGCAACTCCTTTAAAAGTACTTGTCTGATTCCAACCAAACTTCAGGATATGTTGTTCACTTGGTGTAGTTGTGCACCTGATACTTAGAATTTTGATTTTACAAATTTTCAAAGATTCACGGAGTCAAAATTGCTTATTTTTGAGTCTTGTCAGATTTTGAATCAGCAATCCTTCAAAACTGCTAGTCCGAGTCCAACCAAACTTTCAGGATATGTTGTTCACCTGGTGTAGATACGCACCTGATACTTAGAATTTAGATTTTACAGATTTCTGAGATTCACAGAGCCAAAATTGCTCATTTATGAGTCTGTTGGTTTTTGAATCCACAACTCCTTCAAAACCACTAGTCCAATTCCAACCAAACTTTCAGGATATGTTGTTCACCTGGTGTAGATATTAACTGATATTTAGAATTTTGATTTTACAGATTTTTAGAGATTCACAGAGTCAAAATTGCTTATTTTTGAGTCTTGTCAGTTTTTGAATCCTTCAAAACTGCTAGTCCGATTCCAACCACACTTTCAGGATATGTTGTTTTCCTGTGTAGTTGTGCACCTGTTACTTTGAATTTAGATTTTACAGATTAAGAGGTTCACAGAGCCAAAATTGCTCATTTGATAATCTGATTTTGTTGTGTATCTGATACATAAAATTTTGATTTTACAGATTTTAGAGATTCATTGAGCAAAAGTAGCTCTGACATTTCTTAATTCAGTTTGTAAATGTGGAACTCCTTCAAAACTATAATTCATATTCCAACCAACCTTTCAGAATATGTTAATAACTTGATAGATATAAATGTGCATCTGACACTTAAAATTTTGATTTTACAGATTTTAGAGGTTCATGGAGCCAAAATAGCTGATTTGTTTATTTGGTTTGTTAATATTCGACTCCTTCACAAATGTCTGTCAGATTCCAACCAAACTTCCAGTATATTTTGTTTATCAGGTCTGGTTATGCACATTATACTAAGAATTTTGTTTTTACAGATTTGTTAATTCAGTTTGTTAATCTGCAAGTCCCCAAAACTTTATTCATATTCTAAAACAAATTTGCAGAATGTTTTTCTTCTAATCTAGCAATTCACATGATGCATAAAGTTTTAATTTTACAGATTTCAGAGGTTCACTGTGCCAAAACTTGTTCTGCTGTAGTGCAGGCGACACAAGTGTTCCATGGAACACCCATCAATTTTTACTAGGCAAGCATACAAGGGTATTTGGTTGTGGTCATTGAGACTTTCAGGAAGTTTACCAAAATTGGAATCAAATATTTTGGAAATCAAATTGATGAAAATATTTCTCCGGATTCAAACAAATTATTAAAGTAAGGTTGCTAGGTAAAATTCAAAAAAATAAGTGGTCTTTGAGACTTTCAGGAGGTTAACAAAAATTGGAATCAAAATTTTTGGAATCCAATAAATGAAAATATTTGTTCCAAACATAACAAATTCTAAAAGTATGGTTGCTAGGTAGAACTCCAAAAAGTAAGTGGGCTTTGAGACTTTCAGGAAATTTACCAAAATTTGAATGAAATATTTTTTGAAATCCAATCGGTGAAATTGTTTGTCCTTATTGAAACAAATTCTAAAATAGAAAAAAGAAGGGAAATGGGGAATGTGTCAAAGAGACAACGACCCAAAGGGGAGTAATAACAACTCAAAGCCACCATAGTTGATAGGTAGAATTTCAAAAAATAAGTGGTCTTTGAGATTTTCATGAAATTTTTCCAAATTGGAATCACATTTTCAAAATTCTAAGTATTCATAACTTCATTTTTTTCCAGACACTTTTTTGAAGTGTCTGGAAAAAAATGAAGTTATGAATACTTAGAATTTTGAACAACATATATCCCAGCCTTCTGTATGGTTCCTTTACAGAGTAAGAGAGTTGGGAATTTCTTCCATGCTGATTTTTGTTTGATGGAACTTACAATATTGTTTGCACCTTGAAATTTTGAGGTATACAAATTCATAGATGGTATAAGATTTTATATTGTTGTGTGGCTTTTCTCATGCAATGGTTACATATTGACGGAACTTTGAATATTTTTTGTGTCTTGAAAATTGCTGTCACATAATCAAGTCTTCTACTATTTGGAATGGAATGGAGTATCAGTATGGGAATCTATATTGATGTAAGAGAGTTTTGAATCTCTCGCATGCCCACTTCATGTTTGGCAGAAATCATCTCGTGTGGATGTTGCAAAAGATTTTGTCACATTTTTCAGGAACGACATATCCCAGTCTTCTGTAATTTGGCACTAAGTATCAGTATGGGGACCTATTCTGTTTTGAGAGTTTGGATCTCTTGCATGCCAAATTCCTGTTTGACAGATGACTTAATTACAAAAAGTTTAAGATCCCCTTAAGGGTTATTCCCAAATCCTTTAAAGTAAATTGCTAATTCTAATGTCCCAAAAAGATAAGTACATGCCACTCTAGATTCACAAAAAAGCACATTCAGAAAACAGCATATTTAAAAAAAAAATCATCTTTCAAAAAGTTATTATGCAGGCACCCATATCTTGCCTGGAAGACTTACTGCTTAATATTAACTTTGGATATATTTCCATATTTCAGGAATTCAGTATTATCAGATATAGAAGCAAATTTGATCTCTGATTATATAGCTGCTTTAAAATTAGATAGGAGTTATCTCCCTGTGTTCTCAAACCTTACCTTTATTCATGATATATGTCTGTATTGTAGGAATTCAGTATTATCAGACATAGAAGCAGATTTGATATCTGATTATACAGCAGCCTTACAATTAGAACCACAGTGGACAAACCATGGTGAGTTAATGCTCCATTTTAACTTTGTTTTGTAATATATCGCCATTCAAAATGATAAACTATTTTAACTAAAATATTTCACAATTATAGGGTTCCAAATTCCAAATGTAGTTGTAACGTTCAGTTTCATTGGACAATGTCATCAAAAGCATACTAAATATTTTTTGATGTTTCCGTTAATCCCCTCCCGCTCCGCAAAAAAAATAGTGATGCAAATAAAGACACCTTTAACAAGTATCACACAGTTTTTAATGAACTGGACACCCAATTTTAGAAAATTATCTATGTATAAACTCTGGCAGCTTGCTCACAAATTGAATAAAGTCTGAAGGACTTTTATGTAAAGTTTGTGAGTGACCTGCCAGGTGATACATATATATAGACATAAGTTTTATACAGCGATAATTTTGTAAAAAAATCGGTGTTTAATCCTATATATTCTTATTATGAGCTTTTTGATACATATATTAATAGTATCAAATAAAATTATATAAAAACATGAAATTTTTTTTTTTTATTTCCATTGTTAACCAAACAATACAATCTATAATCAATAATACTGGAACAATACTTGGAGACAATACTGGAATAAAATTTTGCTCCAGTATTTTTAACAATACTAGTATACCAGTATTGTGATCGCCTCGTTCAGGTGATCCTGTAAATGATATAAACTGTAAGCCAATTACTTTTTATTAGCTCGCCGGGACAAATGTCCGGAGAGCTATTGTCATCACCCCGGTGTCGGCGTCGTCGGCGTCGTCAGCAAAACTTTAACCTGGCCTGTGGAATGGAGACCTGAAGAACTAGGATGTTGATATTTGGTATATGACATCCTTGTGATGAGAGCTTTCTTGTGGTACCATATTTGTAGACATTTTGACCTTGACCTTGTCCTTAGGGCAATTTTTAAAAAACTTTAACCTTGCTCCTAGAAGGTAGGCTTTTAGTGGTAGAATGTTCATATTGGGTATGTAACTTCCTTATGATGAGACCTTTTTAATGGTACCATATTTGTAGACATTTTGACCTTGACCATGCCCTTAGGGCAATTTTTAAAAAAACTTTAACCTTGCTTCTAGAAGGTAGGCTTTTAGTGGTAGGGTGTTCATATTTGGTATGTTACTTCCTTATGATGAGACCTTTCTAGTTGTACCATATTTGTAGACATTTTGACCTTGACCTTGCCCTTAGGGCAATTAAAAAAAAAAACTTTAACCTTGCCTTTAGAAGGTAGACTTTTAGTGGAGGGTGTTCATATTTGGTATACAACTTCCTGATGATGAGGGCTTTCTTCTGGTACCATACTTGTAGACATTTTGACCTTGACCTTACCCTGAGGGCAATTTGTAAAAAAGATTAAACCTTTCCTCTAGAAGGTTGGCCTTTAGTGGTAGGGTGTTTATATTTTGTATGTAACTTCTTTATTGTGTGAGCTTTCTTGTGATACCAAATTTGTAGACATTTTGACCTTGACCTTGCCCTGAGGGCAATTTTTTTAAAACTTTCACTTTGCTTCTAGGATTAACTTGTTTAATGATAGGGTGTTTATATTTGATATGTAACTTTCCTATGAAGAAAGCTTTTTATTACTTCCGAATTTATTGTGCATTTAGGTTACTGGAATCCCCGGCGAGCTATTTGTCTTCTGACAACTCTTGTTGATTAACTGATTCCAACATGACTAGGTATCCATTCAAAATTAACATTTACTTTTCTTTTGACACACTCTATGAGAAAAATGATTATATGTATTGTAATTAATAAGGGTATTATTTAAGGATTTAATTGAAAATGTAGAAGTTTGTCTTAGCTTGGGGTAAGTTATACTAAAGGTGTGTACTTAATGAAACAGAGTGTTCACTTTAAAGGATTAAAGAATTCATTTGGAATCAAGCAAACAACATATGTGATCAAAAAATAAAATCGCATATATGTTATTTTGTTTTCATCATTATAAAAACATCTTCAATTTTTAATTTTTAGCTCACCTGGCTATGCCAGGGTGAGCTTTTGCCATCACTTTGCGTCCGTCGTCCGTCTGTAAACTTTTCATTCAAAGATCTTCTCCTCTGAAACCACTGGGCCAATTGAAACCAAACTTGGCCACAATAGTCCTTGGGTGGTCCCCTTTAAAAATTGTGTGGCTCAGGTCTGTACGTCATCCAAGATTTTGCCAGCTGGGACCAAAATTTAACATTGGACCCTATGGAAAAAAAACATTTCAAATTCTAGTTCTCTGAAACTACTGGGCCAATTGGAACCAAACTTGGCCACAATAGTTCTTGGGTGGTCCCTTACAAAAAAGGTGTTTTTTAGGTCCGCCAGATTTCCAAGATGGCCGCCTGCAGAAAACATAGTTTTAACATTGGACCCTATGGGAAAACACTTTCAAAGATCTTCTTCTCTGAAATTACTTAGCCAATTAGAACCAAACTTGGCCACAATAGTCCTTGGGTGGTCCCTTACAAAAAAGGTGTTTTTTTAGGTCTGCGTTATTTCCAAGATGGCCGCCAGCGGAAACATAGTTTTATCATTGGACCCTATGGGAAAATATTTTCAAAGATCTTCTTCTCTGAAACTACTGAGCCAATTGG
>MJUU01073057.1:35280-47832 GCA_002080025.1 Modiolus philippinarum | reverse complement strand
GGGGGGGCAATTTTTTTGGGGGAGGCAAAAAATTTTTGGGGGATAACAAAGATTTGTTTGGGGTAAAATTGTTTTGTGAGGATCAGTTAAAAAAATTTAGTAAACTTTTTTCCTTTACATGTTAGATTCAGTCCAAAACTTTTAGTCCTTTCCACCCATTTTGAAATTTTCCTCTCCACAAAATACATGCATTTTCTCTTACCGATTTCAATTTTTGACAGTATTTTTCGGATTAGTAGTCCTCTGTTTAAATATATGATAAACTGTATAATACATGGCAAAATCCGTATCACATGTGGTATCATCGCTCGACCAATATCAGCCTTCTGGCCAGAGGCCCTTGTGTTGATATTGGTAACTCAGGATGATACGGCATGTGATACGGATTTTGCCATGTATTATTCCCTAGTTATATAGTTGTGTGGAAATATCTTATGATACATATTTGTCTCTGTATATTATTTATTCAGTGATTTTAATTTTTTGTTTTTAGATCGAAGTCCTGGAGAAAACAATGACTCATCAGTAAGTCTTAGTGATTCAGTCAAACAAATAAACTGATAATGTCTGAAAAATGTTTGGGTTTGTAAATCCTATGTATATACATGTATGTGAAAAAAAAATTCATTGATGAGTGAGACTTTAATGTCACTCACCAACTCATCTGCTGTGTTGCCAAATTATAAACACACAGCTTTATTTGTTTGCAATTTGAATTTTGGAGAATTTTATATTTGGTGTTGATTACCATATTAGATATCAATTAAATCTTAAGAGAAAATTTGTAATTAGAATGAAAACTCTGCCCCTTTGTTTTAAAAAGCTTTTCCAATAGAACAACATAAGAAAAACAATTTGAAAAAGCATGTAAGAATTTTTGATATATAAGACATCAAAATTTTGGCGGGAAACAGTTCTCTCTAGAGTTTTCCTTCATTTCCTGTTAGCTTTTTATATGCGTTTAAATATATGAAAATGTAATTGGAAAAAAATAAAATTTTGTACATTTTCTATTTTATGCATTTTAATTTGAATTATTACCAAGAAAATATGATGCATGTGCAAAAATATTTAACCTTATTTGAATGGATAAAACCTAAGGATATCGAATGCTTGTTAAATCTGACTGTCACACTCCCTTAACTAATGATTATAACTTTGAATACATGTGAACTTTCACAATCAATGTTATTCTACTCAAAGTAGAAACAAAAACAACAAAAAATGTTATATGGTTGGAAATAATTAACTTGAAAAGCACAAGGTAAACAAAAGCAATGTTAACTCACACTAAATTTATTAATTGGCCCCAATGAAGTTAAGGGGGACTATTGGAGTACCCTTAGCATCCACCTCCATGTCTGCATCTGCATTTGGGTATATACCTTGGGAACTATGAAGGGTTGGGTCATCAAGCTTTGTATGCAGGTGCATCATTGGTTGTCTCACAGCCTCCAGGACAATTGTTCATAATAGGTAAATTTGAAGTTCAACTGCACTACTTGGTTTGAGAGGCACAAGAAACATGTTGAAAATTGCTAGTTTTGTCAGTGATGATAGACATACACAATGGCCTTTGTAATTTCTTAAAATAAGGATATATAGGTTGTAATGGTTAGACCTTTGAAGGAAAGTTTAGATGAAACTAGTATTCCATTACTGGTTAACTTGAGATCTGTCCAAAGTACATAGTGCAGGGTTACATTGTTTCAATACATGTTCACCCTATACCTATGTAAACAGAATGATTGTCCAACCAAATAAAACCATCAGTCCTGCAATTTTGACAGAAATCAGCCCAAGATTTAAAATTTAACCTTTATATATTCACAGGAGGAAGAGGAAAAACCAAAATCTGTGAAAGTGATTCACTTTGGAATTGTGTGATGGTCTTTTATACAGATTGATTGTGTGATGGTCCTTGATACAGATTGACTGGTAGTTTTCACTCGGATTACAGATAAGGCAGCAATTCTTATTTTGTGATTATTGTATTGTTACATTGTTACCAGTCACGAACATGTATGTTTTTGATCGAATGTTTTATGATGTAGTGCAGGATACAATATCTACTGTATACCAGTCTGTTTGTCTCTCCATTGATCAATCTAGCTTTTAGTTGAGACTTAGTATTGGTCCACAGCCATTCTTTCGTCACTTATTTATAGATGCAATTCCTCAGAAACTGCTCCCCAGATTTTGCAGGTTTGGTAGTCACTATATGTACTAGGTCATATCTCGGCACCATTATGATTTGAACATTATTATATTATACAATTGCAGATTTTGTGGATTTGACGCCAAAGAATTTTGTTGAATCAACTTTTCTGAAACTGCATGACAGATTTCCATGTTGCCATGATATATACCGTAAAAAGCCATGTATTATCCCCATTTATGTATAATCTGCAGCTTTTTTTACCTTTAAATCCAGGGAAAAAACTTTTAGTACCCTGGAACCTTAAGCAACAAAGTCTACATGCAGATCAGTATGATCGTAGTTATTTTGTTTTTGTAAATCAGTATTTTCATAGTTTATCAATTGCACAAGTCTTTATTTACTATATTAATATCTGAAGCCTTTTCTGAAAGTATTTACTAATAAAAAGACTCAAACACGACAAAGCTTGAAGAAAATTAACATCGTTTCATCAATCAGGAAGTACAAGTACGATGGGAAAAATCGGAACGGGTTCGGTGCAGACCGTCATATTCGTGTTTATTTCACAATTAATTTGATGTTTCTAATTCTTTCATTCCCTATAAACTGTTGTGGCATGTAATAATAAGCCACTTAATCCTATAATTTTGCATCTTTGGCACGTTAAATGTCAGAGGCAATATGATATAATTAGCTCATGAAATCAACACTTTACCGATCACAAAGCTTGTTGACAGTAATGGCGGCTAATAAAAATATTCATGTTCTGACATCAAAATAGCATTTTTTGGAGGAAAGATCCATTTTTTATAACTGTAAGGCACTTTGCAATTCAAACCAACATATTAAATTAGATCCACAATGTTAACAGTCTGTTTGGTTTAAACAGGGACTAACAATCGATCGTCAGGGTACTTGGCCAAATCCTCAAGTCATATAGGGTTGTATAAGCCACACCCCCAAATCCCTTAATCCTTTTTAGGGTAAAAATGTGCGGATAATACAAGCCTTTTTACGGTACTAAACCACCATTTTAATTTGTAAATTTAGAAGCATATGGGATTCTGAACATTGGAGTTTAATTTTACAATGGCAGATTTTGTAGTCACAACACCTTTCAATTTTGACATATAATTATTACATACAGTCTATAAATGCTAAATCAGCTTTCAGAA
This sequence comes from Modiolus philippinarum, assembly GCA_002080025.1. Lineage (NCBI taxonomy): Eukaryota > Metazoa > Mollusca > Bivalvia > Mytilida > Modiolidae > Modiolus > Modiolus philippinarum. The sequence goes on along the minus strand of MJUU01073057.1, from coordinate 44,496 downwards.
TTTTATTCTAGTTCCAAACTTTTCCAAACTTTTGTAAATTTCCTGAAATTGTCCAAGACTTAACAAGTTTTGAAAGTTTTGCATATTATGAAATATTTATCAATTTTTTCGTACGAGACATAATTCTGAAAACTTAGAATTAAAAAAAAAAAGGGTTCTAATTTTTGTTCATTTCCTAAAACTCTCAAAGACCAGCAATTTTTTTGAGATTCTTGTTAGCAACCATGCTTTTTGGATGAAAATGAATAGAAACAAATATTTTCAATGGTTAGATTTTGGATATTTTTTATTCTGATTTTGGTAAATTTACTGAAACTCTCAAAGACTAGTTGTTTTTGGGAATTCTACTAAGCAACCAGATATTAATATAGGCCAAATAATAATTACAGTGGAGTTAGCAGGCGAGACACTAGGTTTGATGGAACCTTTACCGATTTTTAAATGTGGAGTTCCAAGTTGCTTGTATGGTAAAGACATAATGGCTGAGCACAGCAATCTTGTGTATTAAAGAATTATGCTATACCCCTTCCATTATTACCTCCTATTGTATACTTTCCATTCCTTACTATTATCCTTACCTGTTTCAAACTTGTTGAAAATATTCATGATATATATTACTTGAATATATTTTGAAACATTTATTTTCTACAATTTATTTATATCCGTCCAACTTATTGAGTGTTGAATCTTTTTAAGTATTACATTGCGTTTTATCTATATTCAGTATATTAAAGAATAACAATTGAACAATCCAAAACTTTGTTTGAAATTTATTGTTATTTTGTTGAATTAGAATGAAATTGTTTATTATTATGTTAATTTTTTAATTTGTGCAAATTTGAGTATTACTTTATGATATATGCATTTATATCACCAACTGAATTTGTGTAGTTGGCATCTTTTTATAAGGCATGTATTATGATTTTGTTTTGTTGATGATTTTATATGTACATTATGTATTTATATAGGAATTTGTTATTAAATATTTATTTTACAATTGATTACCTCTCTTGATAGGACACTGTAATTGTATTCTGTTGATTTGAATACCAAGTTTTTAGCTCACCTGGCTATGCCAGGGTGAGCTATTGCCATCACTTGGCGTCCATCGTCCATCCGTCGTCCGTCCGTCCGGTCGTCCGTCATCTGTCCTAAACTTTTCATTCAAAGATCTTCTCCTCTGAAACCACTGGGCCAATTAGAACCAAAATTGGTCACAATAGTCCTTGGGTGGTCCCCAAAAAAGGTATCTGGCAGGTCCTTACCTAATCCAAGATGGCTGCTAGCGGGGAACATAGTTTTAACATTGGACCCTATAGGAAAGACATTCAAAGATCTTTTTCTCAGAAACTATCAGTCCAATTTTAACCAAACTTAGTCACAATGGTCCTTAGATGGTCCCTTCCAAAAAAGGTATCCGGCAGGTCCGTACCTCATCCAAGATTGCTGCCAGCATAGAACATAGTTTTAACATTGGACCCTATGGAAAAGGCATTCAAAGATCTTCTTCTCAGAAACTGCCAGTCCAATTATAACCAAACTTAGCCACAATGGTCCTTAGATTGTCCCTTCTAAAAAAGGTATCCGGCAGGGCCGTACTTAATCCAAGATGGCCGCCAGCGGAACATAGTTTTAACATTGGACCCTATCGAAAAGCATTCAAAGATCTTCTCAGAAACTACCAGTCCAATTATAACTTAACTTAGTCACAATGGTCCACAAATGGTCCCTTCTAAAAAAGGTATCTTGCAGGTCCGTACCTAATCCAAGATGGCGGCCAGCAGGGAACATAGTTTTAACATTGGACCCTATAGGAAAGACATTCAAAGATCTTCTTCTCAGAAACTCTTAGTCCAATTATAACCAAACTTAGTCACAATGGTCCCACAATGGTGCTAAGGTGGTCCCATCCAAAAAAGGTATCGGGCAGGTCTGTACCTCATCCAAGATGGCCGCCAGCGGGGAACATAGTTTTAACATTGGACCCTATGGAAAAGACATTCAAAGATTTTCTTCTCAGAAACTACTTGTCCAATTAAAACTAAACTAAGCCACAATGGTCCATAGATAGTCCCAGACAAAAAAGGTATCCGGCAGGTCTGTACCTCATCCAAGATGGCCGCCAGCAGAACATAGTTTTAACATTGGACCCTATGGAAAAGACATTCAAAGATCTTCTCAGAAACTACCAGTCCAATTATAACCAAACTTAGTCACATATGACCCTTACATGGTCCCTTCCTAAAAAGGTATCTGGCAGGTCCATACCTTATCCAAGATGGCCGCCAGCGGGAACATAGTTTTAACATTGGACCCTATGGAATATACATTCAAAGATCCTCTTCTCAGAAATAACTAGTCCAATTAGAACCAAACTAACCCACAATGGTCCCACAATGGTGCTAAGGTGGTCCCATCCAAAAAAAATGTATCTGGCAGGTCTGTACCTCATCAAAGATGGCCACCATCTAGAACATAGTTTTTACATTGCCCTTATTGATTTTAAGGGGAACCTCTGCCCAAATTTCTGAATTTTTATTTGAATTCTGGTCTGAATGTTTTAATTTCAGCAATATGTATTACCTTGATTATAAGGGGAACCCCTGCTCAAATTTTTTTGAATGGTGTTCTGTTATGGGTTGTAATGGATGGTGGATCTTTGGGTTGCCATGGAAACCAAACAAGAATACTGTAATTTACGAAAAAAAAAAATATTCTCCTGAATTTTATGTTTTGTTTTTGTGCTGCTTAGGCAGCATTATATGGTTGCATTGTCTCCAGACGAAATAAACAGCCAGATGTACCTCACAAATACGCATAACATAGTTCATGTCTGGGTGTCAAAAATTACAGATAGGGAGAGGAGACTGCTGCACACATTCTAGTTATTTTATTTAAAAATGCTCAAATGGAAAGTATGTGTAGTTCAAACTTAAATACAGCGTGAAAATGTAGCTTAATTTGACCCTCGTCATTTGCGATTCGGTTCATTCATGAAAAATTCCCGCGATGCGCTTTAATATATTACAAGTTTTCATGAATGAAACATAGTAAATGCTTCAAAACGTAGTAAATGACTAAATACCGAAGTAAATGTTTCATTCACTGTGGACTCTTTGATTCTTTCACTGTTTACTCTTATAGCAATATATCTTGAAGTTTGTAATGCTTAATGTTTACATCTATTTTAAAAAAGGTTCGAAATCAAGTTTGATTTCTTTACGACAGGTGTGCGCGTCAACTCCTCAAACTTCTATATTTGGAAATAAACAAATGCAGAACTGTCGAGGTCATGTGACGTAATCAAGGAACTTCTTCTTCTTCTTCTTTACGTATTGACTTCCAATCACGGAACACCTCCAGAATTGTTGGAGTAGTAAATCATAATCCATATATATCCATACTAAAGTATTATACGATCTACATGTATATACAACGATATTAATAAAATCTAAAATGAGGATTATTTACATCTGGAAAAATGAGGAACTAGCTATGGGAAATATTCCTTATCCTAAGTAAAGTCCAGAGAAGTTCCGAAGTTTACTTTCGTTTCATGGTCGATGGAGTTGACAATTTAGTGCAGCTATCCACAAAAAGATGGCTCCCAATTAAACGGAAATGTAATCAGATGGGCTCATGATATTTTTTGAAAAGATAAACATCTTGGAAAGTGAGCTAGACCAAGTTTTAAATATTTTCTGAGGTGATTACAAAATAAATAGGGGTTGAAGCGAGCAGGTGTGGAACTAATGTCCGCCCCCACAACGACGAGGAAATGTCTGAAAGAATAATTCAGGATTGATTTGCTACAACGGGGGAACTAGTTGCTTGCTGATTTTTATTCACTTGCAGCGATTTCCTCCGTTTTGTTGCGAATCGTTTTGCAGCGACCATGATCACTGATGAATTATTGCAGTTGGTATAAATTGTCATAACGGCGGATCATGATGCATGGAGAAACCGTTCACTATGTCGAGGATAAGACGTAACAACTAAATTACATGCTTTAAGGGGAAAATTTTAAAAGTTTTTGTGATACATGATACATGTTGTTTCTTAGACTGTGTACTCTAAACTACATGTATGTCACTAGTATCAAAAGGGGGTGATGACATAGTGTTACCTTACAAGTTACATCATGTGTAAGGTAACAAGTGCCTGTGTCTTGATACTACATGCATAGTATTTGAAATTCCCTTTAATATTTCAATCTGAAGGCAAGTCTAGAAATGTACCAAGTGTACTTTGTTGTCATGACACCAGAAAAAAATTAAGAAATAAAACATGGCCGCCATACTATATTGTCATTATAACATGGGCTTGAGTTGTTTTTGTAAATATTTTATCCCGAGCGTTAGCAAGGGTAAAATATGCAAAAACAACGAAAGCCCATTTTATAATGACAATACAGTATTTGGCAGGTATGATTTATTTCGATTCTGATATGGAAATTTCACCCAATTTATATCCGAAGCGAGCAGCGACTATCAAATGGTTCCGTAACATTTTGATTTTGATAAACAAACTCACGGACAAAAAACTTTCCACAAATACAACAAAAACTTACTTTCGTTTGATTTAATTGCTATTTTAACTGTAGAAAATGCCTCAAGTCCTCTTAATCTCCATTTAAACTTTCCAACCGACGCTGCTTACGAACCGAACATTACGATATTATTTGTGACGTAACAAGTAGGAAAATTAAAGTTTGTCCCGAACCTTTCCTTTTCAAGTAAAAAAAATTCCATAATGAATTTCGGAAACAAATTTAATTAAAAGGTTGTTAGTGGATGGTAGATGATTTTGACAGTTAAAATGAAAAATAGATTCAAAATATGCAACAGAAACTATGCATCTTTTGCGCATGTGCTAAGAGTGTTATATTATTATTATAACATGACTCTATTTACAAAGCTAATACAGGAAGCCATATTAGAATTCATATCAATCGATACCTGGCAATATCTATTGATAGTATTTCGGAAAAGACTAGTACCGTTTTCTGTACTCCATGCCTGTAGATATAACTATTATTTCCTGTTGTTATATGTAGATCCACTTTATTTAATAATTATCATAAATATCTTGTTCTCCCTAGTATTTATGATGGTGCTTCCATGATAGATTCAGGAAGATAATATGAAAATTATTCCATAGTTTAACTGTTCACAGTGCAATGTTCTGTTGTACTTTAAAGCATGTTTCAGAGTAATTAATTGAATTTAAGTGCATCGTTATAAAAGGGGTGGTCAAGACCTAAGTGCGATGCATTTTAACCATCACTATTCTTATGAAGTACTTTAATTCAATTTATTACCCTGAATCAAAACTCAGTTTTATTTCTTTACTTACCCTTTCATGTTCATTGCTTTTGTTGAATAATTTTTCCCATTTTGGCCAGTTTGTTTGCATGTAATTTTTTGCTTATATGCTTATTCTAGTGATGGACGTCATTGCGACTTGAGTGCACATTTCTATGCCCTCTCAAAAAACAGACGTTTTATATTGTATGTTTGTTAACTTTTTGGTTTCCTGAGTTTATTTCTATGTAATCACTTGACATACTGTATATTGGTGTATCTCATGGAGATACAGCTTTTGGACTGATTTTTTTTTTTAATATCAAATTTCAAATTTTTTCTTATTTCAAAGATAACTGCCTAAGCAGCACTCCAGCGTTCAGCGCTTTGATTTTCTATTGGAAATGCCTTTTATCTATGTCAGCCATGGTCCAGGTGAGCAATACAGGCTCTTGAGAGCCTCTTGTTTTAGTTCCAAAGGTGCAATTCAGTCCATAAAATATTTTATATAGTGTTATGAATCAATGATTAAAAAACACAAATATATTTTCAGTTTTTAATTAAACAGTACACTTATTCAAAAAGCCAACATCTGTCCTTGTAAACAATTTTCTACACGAAACTGGGTTAAACAGGGACAGTTTATTAAATCAGTAATTGATTTCAGTTATTTTATAATCAGAAAAAATAAAACCTTTCTGAGATGGTAAAATCTAGTAGATAATGACACTTAAACCTTATTCCCTACTTCAGTAATTTTCAGGTATATTTTCATTGCAAACAAAATAATTTATTCATGATCAAACATAATAAACTAATGGATCATTGAATCATTACCAAAGCAATGACACCTAGATTTATCTTTATTTCTGTATTATACAATTACATTCCTAAATTGCTATTGTAATGTGTTTTAGTTATGAATTTATTATTGTAAAACTCATACACTTTATGTTCAGATAGACTTTCATGACAAAAATAGTGTATACAAAGAAAATCATAAAAATAACAGTGAAGACAAAAAAAAAACTTTCTAAACTTGACCATGAGTAAACCAGAAAAAAAAATATCAGAACCAAAGGAAATATTTAATCAAAGAATTTTATGGCGAATTTTCTGGCTCAATAACGTATTATATTTGCAATTCTTCAATGAACATACCAATATTCCTCAAGTAACACCAATAACAACTCCTTCAAAACTCCTATCTTTTCTTTGTCAATCAACCAATCAAGATTCTATAGAATTATTTTGTATACCAATTTGTCATCACTGGAGTATTAAGGTAAACCACTTCAGGCAGTACAAATTGGTATACAATAGAATTTCTATAGAATCTTGATTGGTTGATTGGCAAATAAAAGACAGGAGTTTAGAAGGACTTGTTATATGTGTTACTTTAGGAATATTGATATGTTCATTGAAGAATTGCAAATATAATACGTTAAAGAGCCAAGAAACCCGCCATAAGAATGTATATGAATAAAACAAGTCTTCTGGAACAACACCAGACTTTTTATTGGTTGCCATGTTTGGAGCAGATAATGATTACCATACAGAGCACCTGATAATACCTCCAGTGTTAGCATTGCTGGTGCTTTAGTTCTATGAAATTCTTGTTCATTTTTAGCTCACCTCATGAAGTGAGGGGCTAGCGTGATACCCCTAGCATTGGCGTCCATGTGGGCATGCCTTACTTCAAGCATATAGATATGAATGATGCATTTTGGGATAACAGCTGGAATGCATAATTTGGATGCTCTCTCTGGCCTACATTTTACATATGAGTGACTTGGTTAGGTAGAATCATTGAAGTTCATTCCCACTTGCTGACATGTCTCACATCAACCATTATTGGTATTCATGATGTATTTGGGGATGACAGCTGGAATGCATGCTACAGATACTGTCTCTGACCTACATTTCACGCATGAGTACCTCATTAAGGTAGAATATATAGTCAATTCTCACTTATTGACATGTCTCAATCATATTTGTGTTGCATGAAAGACCAAGGGTTGGCAGCTGCAATGAATACTATATCTGTGACCTACATTCCACATGTCACTGACACAGACAGGAAGAATAGTTTGAAGTTCATTCCAGTTTAATGACATATCACAGTACCATATTATGCATGATGCATCTTGGAGTAACTTTCATTTTACACATGAATTATCTGTTAGGAAGAAAGGTTATAGTCCATTCCTGTTTATTGACATGTTCCACTTGTGACAATGCTAAGCACAGGCAGTTGCTGCGTTCTATGTTTTGATCATGTTTTTTGTGTTGTGTTTTCTTCATTTGTGTTAAATCTTTATTGCCCTGTGTCTTTATGCTCTGCCTACGATAGGGGGCATATTATGTTGGGGTCTGTCCATCCGTCCATCTGTCCATCCATTCGTCTGTCTGTTCTTCCTTCCATTCATCTGTCCATCCCGAGTTAGGTTTACCCACAGGTTTAAGTTTTATCTGTGAAGGATGTATGCTATTGTCATTAAACTTTATATAAATACACAATAGTGTCTAATTAAACAAAAATCATAATAAAATTATACCCATGCAACCAACTTTATGGTTCAATGATCACAGGAAAAGAGCGTGATAGTATGAGGTTTACCCACAGGTTGAAGTTTTTTTCTGTGAAGGATGTATGCTATTATCATTAAACTTTATATATATGGAATATAGGACATTTTGTTTTTGATACAGACTTTATCACGGCCAGTATCAAGTGAGCCTGCTAGGGCAAGCTTGATGCGTTATGCCGTGATAAAGACCATATCAAAAACAAATTTTTTTATATTTCTTTTATCGGTAATTCACAAAATGATAAACAGAACTTTTAAATAAATGGAATTAAACGGAAATTTCTATTTAAGCAAAGTTTATCTATTGTTTATTGCAATTATTTAAATGCATTCTTAATTCAACGTCTTACGCGTATGAACACGACAAATAGTACAAAACATGACGTCAGTTTAGCAACCCGTACGTGACACCTTCACAGTGACCTAATAATTTCGTGATAATGTCCATTTCGGTGATACTGGAATTATCAGTCTCTGTAGATCAAAGGAAATTCATACAAATTACCGATAAATATACAGATTAGTGTCTAATTAAACAAAAATCATAATAAAATTTGCACATGCTACCAACTTTATGGTTCAATGATCATTGAAAAAGAGGGGGGGGGGGGTAGTATGAAGTTTACCCTCAGGTTGAAGTTTTTTTACTGTGAAGGATGTATGCTATTACCATGATACTTTATATGAACGAACATTTAGACAATAATTAAACAGAAATCGTAATCAAAATTTATCCATGCAACTAACTTTATGCTTGACTGATCACGAAATATACCATTGTTCAAAACACTTGTGAGGCTTGGCATTGTGTCCATTAGACAAATATTCATGTTGTATTTTATATTTTATAATTTTCCCCATTTCTCTCTTATTGCTTTGGTATTTGTTTCCAATGAAGATTATTCTGTTGATGTTCAGTCTAGACAGATTACACTGTATAAATGTGTTCCAAGTATGCCAGGTTGGCATAATGTGGAAGAACATCAATAATAAAACTGTTGTATTATATAGTTAGAATTTTGTCTTATGAACACTGATATTTTGTGATCCAAATATAATAAAAACACGGCTGAGGTCATAAGTAGTGGAGCACCATTTTTTAACTTGTATTATCTTGAAAACAAAGTTTACAACATATAATTTTTTTCACTAATTTTTATGCCCCCGCCGCTAGGCGGTCGGGGGCATTAAGGTTTACCCTGATCCGTACGTCCGTACGTACGTCCATCTTTTTGGTTTCCGGATGATAACTTGAGTATCCTGCATCGGATCAAAACCAAACTTGGTCACATGCTTACTTATCACCCAAGACAGAACCCTAT
>MJUU01073057.1:11307-26486 GCA_002080025.1 Modiolus philippinarum | reverse complement strand
ATGACCTCAAGTGCAGAACATAGTTTCACATTTGAGCCCGGTATTAGAAAACCATCCTTTTCATATTCTCTGAAACTATTCAAGCAAATTTAACTAAATGTATAGAAAGTCCTTTGCAAAAATTACTAATTTCAATTGAATCAGACAAAAAAATCATGGGTGCTAATGGAGAACATAGCTAAACATTAGACTCCATTGGTAAAAACATCATTGGTCATGGCATTGAGGCATTTTGTCAGGTGAGCGAGACAGGCTTAAGTCACTGAGCCTCTAGGTCTAAAAATGTTAAATCTTTATTGTCCCCCGCCTTTCGCGAAAGCGGGGGACTATAGAATTCGCCTTTCCGTCATTCCGTCATTCCGGATGTCGTTTCCAGATGATAACTTGAGTATCCCTTGCCCGATTGAAACAAAACTTATACAGATGGAAGGAATAGGGAAAGGCAAGAAGCCTATTGATTTTGGGGTGAGTAGGTCAAACGTCAAGGTCACAATTTCTAAAAATAGAATTTATTGCACCAAAATTTGGTTCGTGTGGGAAATTTTTATTTTTTATCCGATTTCGATGGGATTTTTTCCATTAGATTCCTCTCAATGAATGCATTCATACATATGCAACAAATTTCTGGTATCTCTTACCGTTTTCAAGATAATTGGGGTCAAAGGTGTTGGGGGGTGGGGGTGCCAAAAAAAATTTTTTTTAATTTTGTATCGGATTTTGATGGTTTTTTTTGCAAATGCTTCCTCGTGAAAAATGCAATAAAACTCACCCCAAACATTTTTTTTCATCTTGTACCGTTTTTCAGGTAAAAGGAACATACAACTCTAAGGCGGGGGACCTTGAGCACTGCTCTATTTTTTTTCATTGGATTTTGATTGGATTTTTTTTCTTTGGATTCCTCTTGATAAAAGCTTTGAATAGTATGTTAACAGATAAGGCATAGCTCTTACCAAGGGGTCAAAGGAGCCAAAATTGCAATTTTTATGCCCGCCTTTGATAGTAGGGGGCATATAGTGTTCCGGTGTGTCCATCCATTGGTCCATCTGTCCCTAGTTAGGTTTACCCTCAGGTTGAAGTTTTTTTTCTGTAAAGGATGTATGCTATTGACATGAAACCTTATATAAATACACATTAGCTTTCATTAAACAAATATCAATAAAATTTAACCTTTGAAACCAACTTCATGCTTCACTGATCAATGGAAGACAGGTTGAAATTCTTTTTCTGTGAAGGATGTAATAGCGTCTAATTAAACAAAATCATAATAATAAAATTTTACCCATGCAACCAACTTCATGCTTCAATAATCATGGAAAAAAGGGGGGGTAGTATGAGGTTTACCCTTAGATTGAAGTTTTTTTTTTCAAACTGTATATAAATAGATATTAGGGTATAATTAAGGAAAAATCATAATAAAAATTTATGTCCCTACCTCATCCAATATGGCTGCCAGTTTAGCATAGAATCTATGGGAAATCTTCTCTCAAACCACATCAACAATTTGGATTAAAATTTGAACATTATAAATTCTTTGGTGATCCCCTTAAAATTTTTGATTTTATGGTCATACCACATCCAAGATGGGTGCCAGAGGGGAACATAGTTTAACATGGGATCCTGTGGGAAAGCATTAGAAGATCCTTTCTGGAACAACTTGAACATTTTTAACCAAATTTGATGATAAAAGTCCTTGGGTGGTCCCATTCAAAGTTTGATATAGGACCCTATAGGAAATATGTTTAAAAATCTTCTTCTCTGTAATAACTTGAACAATGTTAACCAAATTTGGTCACAATATTTCTTGGGATCTTTATGTTCCTACCTCGTCCAAGGTTGCGAACACAAATATTTCAATATCTTCTCAGAAACTGTAACATCTGGTGAATTGATGTTTAGATGAATAATTATTGGATTGAGTTCTGGTCACAATGAATATAGCCAGTTACCAGGTGAGCTATACAGGCTGTGAGGCTTTAGTTATGAGATAATTATCCCAATAGAATATTATATTCTTAATATACTCAGGATGATTTGATTGATACATAACAGTCCCCAAGGTAGTGCCCTGTCTCTCACCGCTTAAGGAATTTGAAGCATTTTGTAAACAGTTAAAGACTCCCACCACTAAACTATACACTCAACTTCGATGGCTGGAACACCAAAGGGACGGATTAAAACAGGATGAACTGTGTATAAATTTGGACAAAGGGTCCAGAAAAAGGGGTCCAAGACATCCATGGTGTTCCAGTTATTACAGTTTGAACCATCGGGTTCAACAGTATACTGTATATTATAATTGCTGATGTCAAAGATGAATTGATTGATAGTATTTAATTCCTATATCTGCAATCCTAAGTAGTCAGAGTAAATAAATATTTCGTATTTATTATCAACAAATTGTAAATATTTAAATGAGCATTAGGGTCTTTACCTATACAACTGCATGACATTTTATCACCCAGAAAGCCTTAAATGTTATCTAAACATGTTATTTACAAACTGATTATATCTTACACCACAAGTAGCATATCATTTACAATTACAGTTATAAACCTCAGATTGACAAGTTTAAAGATTTAATTCAGTTAATTGTTAGATAAACATACCACCTTTGTATTACTTTTCATTGAGTAACATAAATTTGTTATGAAATTTTAAGATATGCAGGTATATTATGTATCCGAGGGTGTTAGACCTTTAAATATGCAAAGATGCAAAAAAATATATCAGGAAATGTTTAAATCGCATCTGTAAGAGGTTGCTTCTTCTAATCGGAGAAATTTTTTTGCAGTTGTATAGCGGTTTGGCGTTGGCATCAATGGTGTTTGTGTTTCCCTGTCTGTTGACAGCATGACATTGCTTCTAGTGGACGGATTTTTATCAATTTTAGCATGATGTACTGGTATCTTGGCACACGCGTAAACTGAGGGTGTAATTTCGAGTTGATGGCTCTGCCCGTTTTGGAAAAGGGGCCAAAAAGTGGAGAAATTAGGCGTTTTCACATATTTGACTGTAGAATCTTAATTATATTGGATTTTGATGGGGTTTGTATCAGTGTGGTCCTGAGGAAATTTTCAGTCTGTTTGCCAACGATTTCACATAACATGTACCGCTCATAAGATAAATGGACCCAAAAGGGGCGAATCTAAAAAAAAACTATTAATTTTTTTCAATGGATTCCTTATGAAAAATTAATGTAGCGTTCAAATATTAGATTTGTTGGTGACTTGTTTCCTTTCCCCAGCTATAAGGGGCCAAATTTGGCCGAAATTGCATTTGCAGATTACCTAAAAAATTTTATTTTTCTTTGGATGTGGATGAGAATTTTTTCTTTGGATTCCTCTTGATATAAGATCTCAGTAACATGTCAACTGATTTGGTGAACCTCTTACCATTCCTGAGCCACAAGGGGTCAAAGGGGTCAAAATTGCATTTTTTCTAAATATGTAAAATCTTTATTTTTCATTGGATTTCGATGGGATTTTTTTTCTTTGGATTCCTCTGATATAAGCTTTCGATAGTATGTTAACAGATATGGCATACCTCTTACCATTCCTGAACTACAAGGGGTCAAAGGGGGCCAAAACTGCAATTTTTATGCCCCACCTACGATTGCAGGGGGCATATAGTGTTTGGGTGTGTTCGTCCATTCGTTCGTCTGATCGTCCGTTCGTCTGTCCGTTCTTCCGTCCGTCCAGGTTTACCCTCAGGTTGAAGATTTTTTTCTGTGAAGTATGTATGCCATTGTCATGAAACTTTATATAAATTCACATTAGCTTCTAATTAAACAAAAATCATAATAAAAGTTTATCCATGGAACCAACTTCATGCTTCACTGATCATAAGGGAAAAGTGATAGTATGAGGTTTACCCACAGGTTTAAGTTTTTTTTTCTGTGAAAGATGTTTGCTATTATCATTTAACTTTATATAAACACACAATAGCGTCTAATTAAACAAAAAATCATAAAAAAAATTACCCATGCAAACAACATCAAAATGAGTGGAGCCTCTATCACCAGAATTAGTTTAATCTTTTGTGTCAAGACAATACTCTTAATTTCATAATGGTCTGTCACAGGTAATGCAAATGAAGCCAACAATTACATAGTTGAATTGCAGTCACTTAATAAAGGACTGCACTGAGCGCAGCATGATACGACCGCAGCATGTCGAACACTGAACACTTCTTTCATAATTTATGATTTTGTTATACGAAATCTATTTAGAAGTATTTCAATTGAAGTTTCATATTGTAAGGCTTGATATCATTGTCCACGTAAATTATGTCCGTAGCTTAATACAGTACTGTTCAAAATAATTGTGAGGCGGGACATTGTGTCCATTAGACACATATTCTTGAAATCTTAAATTTTCATCGGATTTGTAACGGAATTTTTTCATTGGATTCGTCTTGATATATATAAGCTTTCAATAATATGCCAAGGAATTTCGCGTAACTCTTGCTGTTTCTGAGCTACAAGGGGTCAAAGGGCCAAAATTGCAATTTTTCGAAATAAGTGAAATCTTTTATTTTGTTTGTTATGGAGTCCTCAAGTTGTAAGCTTTTGGTAGTATGTCAAACGATTTTGGGTAGCTCTTACCATTCCTTAGCTATAAGGGGTCATTTTAGGGACTGGAATTGCAATTTTCAAATATGTAAAATCTTTTTATTTTTTTATCGGACTTTAATGGGGTCGTTTCATTGGATTCCTCCTGTGGTATAGTTTAAGTAATATGTTGACGAATTTGACATACCTTTTACCATTTTCAATATAAATAAGGATTTATAAGGGCTAATGTTTTTTATTTTCCATAATTTGTGTCCGTTTAATTTCTGTATCAAGCTCTTTACTGTGTCTTCATTCATATTGAATTACACTTGTTCAAATTTCAGTGTTCGACATGCTGCGGTCGTGTCATGCTGCGCTTAGTGTAGTCCTTTATTAAGTGACTGCAGTTCAACTATGTAATTGTTGACTTCATTTGCATTACCCGTGACAGATCATTATGAAATTTAGCGTATTGTCTTGACACAAAACCTGAAACTAATTCTAGTAATAGTGGCTCCACTCATTTTATAATTACCAGTAAGGGTCAAAAGGTACCATATTTGGTGTTTATATATATTTTGATGTAGACAATTAGCAGTATGTCAAATTTTTTGATTGAGTTTCTTTCATTATGTATTGGAGTTATATCTGAATTGTATGTACTGTAACTTGTTCTATATTTTAGACGCTATTTACATGTATTGGTGCTATTTATTTTAGCTTTTTTCAATAGTTGTTTGAACTAAAGCTATTAATGTATCAGCAATGATTAAAAAACGTACAATGAATACCTTTTAAGCTCTTTCATTACAATTGCAAGAGGCTTGATATTCTCTATATGAAGATCTAATGTAGCTTAGTACAAATGCCTGTTTAACCTTGATTTCTAGCATTAATTTTGTATTGTAGACTTGGTTGCTTCTGAGGGCAAAGTGTTCATAAACACATCGTGTTTATTAAAATGACAATAGTATATAGAGGCTAAGTTTAAATTGCAAAAAATGTTCAGCAAGTCAAGATCTACCCACATGGAAATTTTGAAGAAACTCTAAATACCCAGATAGGAGTCATTGCCCTTTATTGGTCAAATTTTTAATGATTTTATACACTTCCTCTTGTATTTCAAAAACAGTTTGAGATAGAGGTACAGAAATTGCAAAAATGTTCAGCATGTCAGGATCTACCCACATGAAAATTGGAAATTTTGAAGATAATTGGAATACCAATATAGGAGATATTCCCCTTTATTGGTCAAATTTTTGGTGATTTTATATAAATTTAACTAATATTTCAAAAATGATTTGAGATATGGGTCAAATTTGAATTGCAAAAATGTTTAGCATTTCAAGGACTGCATTGTGATGAAGATGTTCACGTTGTCCGGCCTTATGCAGATGGTTACCACAAGGGAACTTAACTTGACATTACATCGTATGGGAAAAGGTATTCAAAGATCTTCTTCTCTGAAACTAGTAGGCCAATAGGAACCAAACTTGGTCACAATAGTTCTTAGTTTTGCCCCTTTGATATGTCTGACAAGTCTGCATTACATTCAAGAAAGCGGCCATGGAAGAACATATTTCAACAAAGGGACCTTATGAGAAATGTATTCAAAGATCTTTGAAACAACTATGTCAGTATGAAGCAAACTTTGCATGTCATGAATAGTCCTTGGGTGGTTCCGATAAAAATTGTGATTTCTATGTTCGTACATTATCCAAGATGGCAGCCAGCAGGAAACATAGTTTAACAAAGGGAGTCCCTAAGGGAAAATGTATTCAAAGATCTTCTCCTCAGAAAGTACAGAATCAGTTGGAACATAGCACAATATACATGCATGAATAAATTTCCGAAATGGCCATACAGCTCATTAAAATTATTGCAGTTGGAGTTAACATATAGACAGGTCTCATACTCATTTACTCGGTATCCTTTTGTAAAATATGTCATACTAAAAATTAATTTCATGAGTGTAAATTTAACAGTTTGTATTTCTTTATAACAGTCTAAAGAGCAATTTAATTTAATTCTTTATTTATTTCAAGAGGATTGCCGACAGCCGAAAGGCTACGAGCGGTTCTCCTCAACATACATACATACATACAAACACATACAAACATATATAAATACAAACATATTTAAATACAAACATATAGATATAAACACGTGTGATAAAAACAATAGAAAGAAAAATAAAATACAATAATAAATACATATCAGCAAACTGAAGTCCTCATGCACACAAAGGGGAAGAACACACACACACACACACACACACACACACACACACACACAAGAAGGGATGGATGTCAAGATATTTATACAAGGAAAAGGACAATTTAGTTGATGCATTTTAGTTGGGGAAACAATAGAATCCAGAAATATCACTGTCACGTGATCACTGTATAAATCTATTAGTAGATTTGATATATTTAAACATGCATTCAAATAAACAAAACTTGTCATTCACAGACCCTCTATTAAATTTTTACCTAAGTTTACTTAAAGAGCAACTTGTTGACATGAACTTTCAAATACTTTAAACAGATGTTTTAATAGGTGTATAATCTAGTCATAATGCTGTATAGACATAAATTCATTGATCTGCATTGTGTCTAGGTATGTGACTGAAAGAAATCACTGTCGTGTGTCATTCCATCCTAGGACATAACCTAAGGTCAGATAGTTTCATAAAATCCATCAGTGGCTACTTAAAGAATCCATTGGAAATTTATAAGAACAGCATATGATATCTGTTTAAATAAGTGATCCAACAGGTAATTGCAAAATTATATATTTTCATAGTAGTTAAAAAGTTTTGTTAGATTTTAAAAACTCCTGATTATAGTGGTATAGGGTTATTGATTTAGTAATTAATAATGTGTAGATAATATTAAGTTACTCTTTGCAACTTCAATTTTACAAGAATTTTACAAATGATTGCAAGTGTTTTTATTGTAATCAATAGGGTAATTTCGGCTCCATCAATATTTATGTACAATTGATACACTTGGAAGAAAACCACAACTTCAGTTTAAAAAACCAAACTGTAATACAGGCAATGCAAGCATCATTTGTAGTTTCTCTGTTGAACTTTATTGACTTCTGTTTTTTGGTAATTCCTGTCATAAAAACTGATAAATTCTTTGTTTGATAATGTCATGGGGGAAAAACTACTTGACCCACAAATTAAATAAAAAATGTCACTATTGATATGGCGAGAATAAAATGTAATTCCTGACATCGAATCAAATTAACACTGTTGCATATAGATTTTGAAAAATTGAACACTTTTTGGAGGGCTATATTTTTATGTCAGTAACCTGATTGTGTACCTATAGTTTGTGTAACATCTGACAGCACTTCCATCTTGGTGGTTTATCAATTGTTAAAATAAACAGTATAACTATATTCTTTCAATTTTTTTTATAAATGATGTTTTCAAGGAAAACATTTAATTTTTTTGACATTATATTATTGTTTTATGTGCAATTTTCTTCATTATCATTCCATTCTATACAATGTCACCATACATGCCATATGTGCCATACCGAAAAGTGGAAAAATATTAAATGAAAACAAATTAACTATTTCTTACTCCATACTAAAAGGAAGTATAATTAGTCATGTAAAAACTTATAAAATAAATTTTATCAATGTACCCAGAGCCACCTGTTAAACAACACACATTTAGTGTAAATTAAATATTGAAATTTTGGATTGGCATGTCATCTTTCAGGAACCTTTTCACTATATTGCAAAGTTATTTCTGTAAGTCAAAATCATTTAAACTTTTTCAAAGATTTTCTCTGAAACTGCTGGATTGCAATATATTTATTGACCAAACTTGGGCTGAATCATCGCTATTTCAAGTACTTTTAAATTTTTCATTTTTAAGTCGGAAAAAGACATATCCACTGCTACTAAAAAAAGAATATAGGAGTATTTTGATATTTTTTGCAAGTACCTCAAAAACTGTTAAAAAAGATCTGACAAATGTAAAAATCTTATGATCAGCAGGATAAGAGTTTTACAGTTTTTAGAAAAAGTTGTTTTTACAACAAATAAAATATTATCAAAGGAATTTGTATAGAAGACTCTTTACCACCTCTTGCAGGTATGTCCTAACTCTATTTTAGTCTTTTTGCGCACTGCGCACAACGACCAGAGGTGGATTTTTTGCGTATTACAAATTTCATTCTTTAAATCGAACTAGAGTGAAAAGGTACCCAAATATTCTAACGTTGACATTGTGCGGACGTACGCAAAATTAATCAACAAATCCTTTAAGGAAAATTATAAAGTGTTGGTGGACATACGCAAATAATCCATGAATGGATTTTGTGAGGACGTACGCACAATTGATCCACGAATCCCTTAAGGAAAAGTGTAATTTTGCGGACATACGCAAATAATCCATGAGTGGATTTTGTGCGGACGTACGCACAATTGATCCACGAGTCTTTTAAGAAAAGTTATAGGTTTACGAACATACGCAAATATTGCAAGAGTGGATTTTGTGCGGACATACGCACTATTGATCCACGAAGCCCTTAAGAAAAACTGTAGTTTTGCGGACATACGCAAATATTCCAAGCGTGAATTTTGTACGCAAATATTCCAAGTCTGGTTTTTGTGCTGACATACGCACAAATGATCCAAAAATCTCTTTGATTGCGGACATGCGCAAATATTGCATGAGTGGATTTTGTGCGGTCGATCCACGAACCCCTTAAGGAAAAGTGTAGTTTTGCGGACATACGTAAATATTCCAAGTGTGGATTTCGTGCGGACGTACACACAATTGATCAATGAACTCCTTAGTGAAAAACTGTAGTTTTGCGGACATACGCAAATATTCCAAGTGTGTATATTTTGTGCAGACATTGAACATCGTGTTTGTGCGAAAATACGCAAATATTCCAAGTGTGTTTTTTTGCAGACAGTGAACATTGTGTTTGTGTGGAAATACGCAAATATTTCAAGAGTGGATTTTGTTCAGACATATGCACAGTTAATCCACAATTCTCTTTGTTTGCGGACACACGCAAATATTCCATCTTTGTCATCATTATTGTTTGCTGACTCTTCAGTGAAAGTCTCTGCATCATGGCCGTAATGCATATACAATGCTGTCAAAACTTTACGGAGACAATCCACCCATGGAACAGCTACAATGAATAAGTATTAAGTATTAAAATAAAGAAATTGCTTATAATTTTGAAATTTACGTACATTATTTCAGCTTTATTGTAAGATCTTAAGATGGTTGTAATTGACATCACATATTTCAAGGGTGACACTATTATTGTTTTATGAGATTTCACTATAGGCCTTTAAAAAAATCATTTGGTAGGCCCTCCGGTTTCGGTATTTAAATACAAATAAACAGTTTCGGTTATCAACCCAACACGGCAAATGTTGTTCATCCTTAACACTGTTAATAAAACTGTTAATATTTAGATTACAATGTCATTGTTTACTGTGGTTTACTGTGACACTGCACTAATTTTGTTATAATTAAAATGTATTCAGGGTTTAAGTTATGTATTGTCAATCAACAGTACGAGTGATAACCGGAAGCAAAGAGTGTTTGTGCCTCCATTTGATGGGAGAGTTCAAATCCAGGAAAAGATAACAACCCTTTTTGAAAAGTGCTATACCGAAATTGATATGCTCAGCATTTTCGGATGTCTAATAAGAAACAAGAGATGCTTACTCTTTATCGGCAATATGTACATGTTCTCTTTGATTTTACTGACTGATATTGTCAGTATCTCCGTACTGACCTGATACAAGAAAATATCAGGCAATGACGTCATGAAATTGACATCATGGCTCTTACGTTCGGCTCTCACTAGAATGTATCATCGAAATTCGATAAAGGTCAGAAATAGCTTTGAAATTATTTAAACTGTTACAACATTTGTATATTTGGATTTGTACGCAGACTGAGAGACCGTGATAAGTTGGCCGTAAGTTTTCGTATTGCAGGATACTGCGCTAATTCAGCGCGAGCAGCAATATTAACAGACTGTTTACTTAAACCTAAAGTGCATTTGCAGAATCTTAAATTTACTTTTTCTATAAAACTAGTATCTATTAATGATATCAAGTCAAAATGATGAGATAATCATCTCATAAAATACTGTGTTGTTAAAGTTTTTATGTTGCCTTACCATAACTAAATGAATCATATATTGAGACTGTTGATAAATTCTGTTATCTTGATCATAATTATGAGCTAGATACTATATTTTATCTCATAAATATGATATCTTATCTCATAATTATGATATGTTATTTTATAATTATGAGATGATATCTCATAATTATGAGTTAATAAGTCCATATTTATGATATAGTTATCTCATAATTTTGAGATAATTATCTCATAATTTTGAGATAATTATCTCATAATTATGAAATAAAATCTGATAATTATGAGATAATATTTCATAATTATAAAATAATATCTCATAATTATGAGATGTTATCTAATCTAATAATACCTTTATTCACAAATGTACAATTATGCCCCTGAGTGCTGATGGCATAAACAAAATACAAATACACAATACATTACACAAATACATTGAACTTATGCAGTCTGGGAGTCCACTTTCCTCAGTATTAATGACTTTTTTATAAATGGAGCAACATACTGCATGCATTGAAAAGACGAAATCAAGTTTTTGAGTTGAAGATTTTTGTTTAATTTGTAAAATTCTGAGAAAATTTTACTTATATTTTTCATTCATTCTTTACGTTCACTTTCATATTTCGGATATGTGAAAAAATAATGAGTTTCATTTTCAATTTCATTTAAATTACAGTATTTACAAATTCTATTTTCTCTTTTGATTTTTTTATACCTACCTCTCTCAATTTCTAAAAAATAATCACTTATTCGAATTTTGCATAATTTTTTTCTATTTTCATATTCCATTTTTAAAATAAATTCTTCAATAATGTAATTTGTTTTTATTTTACTATACAAGAAAATTTTGTTGCTTTCAGTTGCTGTATTTAATTTGTCAAAAAATAATTTCTCATAATTACTTTTTAGATTTAGTTTAATTTTCTTTGTGAAACTATATTTGTCTTCTTTATAATCAGTATTTGTTATTTCAGTTAAGTCTATATTGTTAGATACACATACTTCATTTATAAAAGAAAACCATGTATATGTGCCCATTGAATGCAAAGATTTAGACAGAGAGAAGGCATCGGCTAGTAAAGGGTTATAGATATTACTTGAAAGTCTTGCCAAATATTTAATGGCCCGTACTTTAATAAATGTATCTACTATATGTTCGTATTCAAAAAAATAATTAAAAGCTAAATTTCCCATCAGTAATGTATTGTTTGTGGATAACTAGGTAAAAAATGTGCTTTAATCTGAACTTACTGCTATCTTGGTCAACTGGGCGTTGTTTTACATTTCCAAACTTGACATCTTCGGGCCACCAAACCGGTTTGCTGTTTTTGGAATCCCATTTTGTATATCCGCCACCATTTACACCCCTCATCACTTTTGGAATAATGCTTTGCAACGATTTTGAATCCAGTTTTGAGCAGGGTAGTGGTAAACGGGGAAGATGCGTACGATCTTCTGTGCTGTGATTTTGGTTCTCTTTGTCCCAAAATGATGCCTCTAGCAAATCGTTCTCACATTTCTCCGATATTGTGTTGACCAACTGTTTTGAGCCCATATACCTCACAAACCCATCTCTTGTCGTAAAAACCACTGCCATGTAAATTACATAGTTCGAATAAAGAAATTTAAAAGAAACAAATGCGTGATATTATAAAGCATGCATTCATCTTCATCTTGAAATTACAAGCCAATAACAAAATACCGAGCTTACTGTAAATTTAGGTTCTGCATATGCGCATTTCGACAACTTATGTCTCATCAGTGCAGATAAAATCAAAACATTTGGAAATCCATATAACATATAAACCACTTATCCGGACATCCCGGCACTTTAACTTATTAGGTGGTGAAAACATTCAATATTTTACTATATATCTGTGTAACTTAAACTTTGATTTGTTCATCTATTTTTTCAAGAGATATGAATGAAAATATTATTAGAAAATAAAAAAGACAGGCATAAAATAAAATAAAGGCATTATCACTGGAATTAAAGGATGAGTGGCAATAAGACCCATATTTGGCCCAAAAAATAAAGTTGTTTAAAATAGTGTGATAATTATGGGAAATATTAACTATTACATCTGGCTACAAAGAAAACATATAATAATACGAATTCCTTTCATTTTGACGTTATTGTGACATCACAAGGAGCCGTCTTTTTGAAAGAAAATCAGAAAATCTGCAATTTTGAATGTTCTCAAAGCAATTTTTCTTTAAGTGAACATGGGGCACATGCAATCAACAACTTCAAACTTTCAGAAATGATGTATTTCACCATTTTACACATTTTGACTAAATATGAAGTTGTTATTCAGATGTGCCCATATTTTTCAAAGCACAAAAATGTGCAAAACACAGCAAATATCTATGAAATTCTGACTATTTCCAAAAATATAGCTTTTGAGTTAACTGATTATCATGAGAATCAAACTGATATGGAAAAAAGCTTTATCATTTTCATAAAGCCCTATATTTGTTCAATGTTTCAGGAACATAAGACATCTGTTTGTATAGTTTTAGTTTCATGGTAAATCTTGGGCCAAAAATGGGTCTTACTGCCACTCATCCTTTACTGAAGATGAGCAGAGACATAATGTATAACTAAATTCAATTTGAATATACGTATAAGATGAGAAACATTTTTTTTTATATTTAAAAAAGAAATAATCATCAAGTGTCATTTTTTTCAAATAAAAGGCCAAAGGATTTAGGAAATGGAAATGATGCTTAATTATACTTAAGAAGTAAACTTACCTATTTCGTGGTATTTCTCACAATTCTTTGATGCAGATTCCAGTACTCTGTAGTAGCTTTTATTTGCATTTGACACGGTCTGTCCAACGTTACTCTTTGGTTTTGGAGGCATATTTTTTCAAATCAATATAAACGTATTAAATGTTATTTTTATTCTATTTTACTTCGGCACCAAGTTATATATATATATATAAATATGTGCTGTCAAAAATTTATGGAATTTCAAAAGAAGAAAATGTGCGTTTTTGGTTGGTCAATAATCCGTCCAATCGTGCGACGACCAATCAAAATGTGTAGATGTCTTGCTCTACGGACGAAAGATGTGAAAATCTATGAAAATCGGATATGTGTTGGTAAATTAAAAATTGGTGAATATTTATTATTATTAATACAAAAATTACAATTTTCAAAAATCAAACAGTAATTAGATGATTATACTACTATTACAGTGATTGAGATGACAGACCCAAAACAAAGGTATATTTCATTTCGTGTTTAGCACCAGCATCTAATCTATCCATACAAATACCAAGTAACATGCTAGTGTTTTACTAAGAAAAACAAAAAAAAAAATTTCGCACCTCGCTCCCCTCAACGATGTTTAAATTCTATTTGGAACTCCCCCCCCTTTCAAATTGCCTGGATCGGCACCTGTTAACAGTTCGTGAGTCATGTGCAACATATGATATTGTGCAACACAGTACTGAAGTTGGTATTATTATTGTTATGCTGGAAATAATCAACAGAAAATATAGGAAATTACAAATCATGCAAATAGCGAATGGACTTGGATCGCGCGCTTTCCATGCTTAAGTTCTCCAAACCGTTCATTCGCATTTTTCTGGGACAGTAAAATGCTACAGTCAGTTAGTATTGTTAGTGCAAAAATGCATTCACATGCACAAAGAAACTATGCATTCTATACCTGATTTACAATCCTTATTTTCTAACGTGTATTTTCTTTCCAAGCCTTGGAATGTAGGTCAAGCCAAACGTGTTATGAAATGCTGACCACGTGACATAGTATTTTGATGAAATGGAAATCGTGTTTGTCGACATTTTCTTTAAATATAAATTGCATCACTCCATAAAAATGCTAAATTGAAGCACGATAATTTGAAGAAAACTGCACATTAATTAGAAAAAATATTTTTTCCACCAACACTTGTCGATCTCTATGAACGACAAAATAGGTACATAGGCTTCGCTATGTTAAATTTTGAGGTCCACGACGGGGATATTTTGCAACGCTGAGACAAAAATTATTATATATGTAGATAACAACACTTGTCGATCTCTATGAACGACAAAATAGGTACATAGGCTTGGCTATGTTAAATTTTGAGGTCCACGACGGGGATATTTTGCAACGCTGAGACAAAAATTATTATATATGTAGATAACAACACTTGTCGATCTCTATGAACGACAGAATAGGTACATAGGCTTGGCTATGTTAAATTTTGAGGTCCACGACGGAGATATTTTGCAACGCTGAGAGACATTTTGCAACGCTGAGACAAAAAATTATTATATATGTAGATAAATACGGGCAACATCGAGCTTTCAATTTCAGGTAAGTTTTTATCATCTCAAACTAACAACTCGTGGTAACAACTTCTATAGCTGATCACATGACATATTAGGGAGGGGACTGGAATTTTCACCTGAGTCTGGAAACTTTAACCATTGGTGGATCCAAAAGGGGGG
>MJUU01073055.1:86242-152509 GCA_002080025.1 Modiolus philippinarum | reverse complement strand
TATTATGATTTAATATAGATTTATCATCATGTGCTATATATGATGATTTAAGGGCTATAGGAATATAATCAGCTTATTTTCAGGACAAAATTACCAGAACGCACTTGAATCTTAGTTTAAACATGCATGAACAAATAAAGGGATATAAAGGGATATGGAGTAAATGTACATGGGACCAAATTCCAATAACTACAAGGTAAGATTAGCAAATGGAACAATGCTTTAATTGTCGTTCTGAAACCTTAATTTTCCAAATTCATACCGCTTTTAGGGTTGTCATTTCTACAATTGTTGGTCGATTTTCATTATTTTTTTCAGTCTTCTTATAAGTATTTCAGCGAGAATATATCAAAATGGCCAAACACATGAAAACCTAAAAGAGCAAATTAATCACCAATAGAGAAGTGTTGTCTGATAAGGAAATTGAATCATGTGTTGAATCTTGTCAGCAACAAACATAGAGTATACTGGTAGCTCATTTCATTGTGGTACATACATACGTAGCTATGTAGTAACGGTGACATCACAGTTGAAAATTTGGTTGAAATGAACGTGAAAATCATGATATTTATTGGAACCCGCAATATAATGAGAAGCTTGTACATGTTGTATACAAAAATGACAAAACAGTAGTTGGTCCCTTTTATCTTACAAAAGATGACTGTGGGGTTGGTGATGGTTGTTTAATATCTATGTATTATAAATCTATATGGTCAAAGCCGATCACAAACACTGATTTCAAGAACAAAGTCACCATTATTTAACTTAAATATGTGATGCTTTGTATAATTTTGCGAGGTAAAAGGTTCGTGCATCTACAAATGTACCTTCTACTGATTGAGGTATATAAAGGTAGCAACATGTTTTAAAATACACCCTTTTTTCACAAATGTAGCCACATGACATGTCAAAACTGAACAACATCAACACCACCACCCCCCTTTTTTCCTATATTATCATTTTAGAACCATGAAGGCACAACTGTGCTTTGTCTCATTAACTTTGAACTGCCTTGTCCTGTAACCTAGGCCTACACTATACCTTTTGTCGACATGGTTAATGGCTAGAGAATTTTCTCGAGGACGAAGGGGTCTCACACATGTTGATCAATGTTGAAATGATGAAATTTCATGAAGTTGAACATTGAATTTATCGATTTGTACCTTGATTCTAACAACCACTGTCATGAATATCATGCTACGCGTGTAGTGAAAGGAATTTTTCCTCTAAGATCGGTGACACTATACATTTTTCATACCACTTACCATCTGACTCTTCTTGTAAAACACGACAGGTACAATGAAAAATTTTCAAGCTTCTGAGAGACGATGATTCGGAATTTCCTTCCAAATAAGGAAATTAAGCCGCGCCCTCAACCATGACTGATATTATCTTAATTTCGTGAAACCTGTGTACATCTGATGTTTTGAAAACATAAATTTGATAGAGATAACTACTTTATATACCAATTCATCATACTGAAATAAAATGAACCATGGAATCGTACCATGACAACGATGGTGACACAAATTTCCAGCAAGCAACAGACGAAAGTTGGTCGCCATTTTCCTCATGAATATTTATGACCCAAAGAGTTACTTCCCATTATAAGATTGCAATGCGATCACTAAAAATTAGAAATTTTTCTACTTAACCACCTTGCGCATTCTTCTTCGTCACTTGGTGAAAATGAAGACTGTAAATGGACACACCTGTATCAATTTCCTTTTGAATTATTACAGGGTACCTTGTCCGATTTTCTATTTAGTAGCTTGGTTGCGGTGTCGTATGAGATTTTAAAGTCTATAAAATGAAGACTGTAAATGGACACACCTGTATCAATTTCCTTTTGAATTATTCCACGGTACCTTGTCCGAATTCCTATTAAGTAGCTTGGTTGCGGTGTCGTATGAGATTTTAAAGTCTATGAAAACTGCAAGTTCCGTTTCCGGTCTTTGTCATATACTTGCAGGTTTCATACGGGGGTTTATGAGATTTTAAAGTCTATGAGATTTTAAAGTATGCGTCGTACGACGGACATATTTAAAAATGTAATTTTTATAATAATTTATTTCAAAATTACACGTTAGTATATGAATATAGGAACCAAATGATTTATTCGGCTGTTAAAAGTATTAACATGAAACCAGAAATTATAAGCTTGACGGGACAAGAAGTAATCAGAGGTTGACAGGGTTATTGGGATCAATAAAGTTTTGCAGTAAATTGATTTTCAATATTGAAACACAACTTTATTTTTAAAAAAGTCGCAAAATGTATGCACTTGTAAACAACCAGTAGGCAGAAATACAACAACAGGGCAACATTTATCCATTTCTACTTAAGGGGGGGGGGGGGTTCAGGGAATTACCCTTTGAAGAAAACAAAATCAGTACAACTCAACAATTTTTTTGTATTTTGTTTATGTACGGGTAAAATTATGATTATTTCTATAATTGAAATAAAACAAATCAAAATTAAATGAATTCAACATTTTAATATTCCTTGAATTCCTGTAACTTCTATCATGGTTCCTACTATTTTTTAGGAATAGCTAAGGACATTAGTACAAAGCATAAGGTATTAAGAACATAATGACAATTTTATGACCCAATCTGACCACAGATAGCCATAAATGATATTTATTATCAATCGCAACTATTTTCACAGCCATGAAATTTGCAAGCATAAGGTCAGTATAACATTTTATGAAAACCTGACCACAGATAGCCATAAATGATCATAATTAATAATCACAACTATTTTCACGTCCATGAAATCTGCAAGCATATGGCCAGAATGATATTTTAAGACCCAACCTGAACCACAGATAGCCATAAATAATCATAATTATTAATCGCAACTATTTTCACACCCATGGAATCTGCAAGCATAGGGCCAGAATTATATTTTAGATCCAACCTGACCACAGATAGTCATAAATGAACATAATAACTAATAAACTATTTTCACACCCATAAAATCTGCAAACATAGGGTCAGAATAACATTTTATGACAAAACCTGACCACAGATAGCCATAAATGATCATAATTATTAATCGAAACTATTTTCACACAAATGAAATCTGCAAGCAAAGGGCCAGAATGATATTTTAAGACCCAACCTGACCACAGATAGCCATAAATAATCATAATTATCAATCGCAACTATTTTCATAGCCATGAAATCTGCAAGCATAGGGTCAGAATAACATTTTATGACAAAACCTGACTACAGATAGCCAAAAATGATCATAATTATTAATCGCAACCCCATTAAATCTGTAAGAATAAGTCAGAATAAAATTTTATGACCCAACCAACTTTCAAATAACAATATATGGTCAGAATATTTCATCAAAATTTTGCCATAGATATGAAATTTGCAAGCCTTAAGTAAATCAACCCATATAACCATTGAGGGTCATTATTTTTCATTGCTACTTTTAGCAAAGCCAAGAAGTTTGAGCCATATTTGACATATTTCCCCCAGCAATTGATTTGTTAGTTATATTAACCAAATTATTTTGGCCATTATTTTTCTGCCTGTTTGTGGTGACCAAACGGATATCAGGCTTAAGCCTGTAACAGAATATAAGTTCCACAAAATATTTGTTCCAAAGGAAAATATATTACATACAATTTGTTCAATTGGAACGAATATTATGATATATGTTTCTAACGGAATAAATGTTTGTTCCAAAAGGAAGAAATATAATGCCAGAAACATATATATAAATGTCTCTGATTATGCCAATGTTTATAATATTTGTTCCAATTGAACTTTTGTCGGGTGGAACTATAAAGCCCCTTACTGAATTGGAAGAAACTTTGAATATATTTCTGTATACAATGCAATCATTTTCTTTTTAATTTTTCGCTTTGAAATTTAAATATTAAAATCCATTCTCCCTCAAAATTAATAATCACGCTTCACATGGAATCTACATGGGACTAATATAATCATATAACTATTAGTCCCAGGCTGAATCAAAAGGCTGAAAACGAAGGATGCTGCAAACAAACCCATATTGGTAAAGTATCTATAGAAAGACAAAAGTTTTATACGCCTTAAATGACTTTAGTGCATTTTTTACTTTTGAAATCACGACTGACAACCGCGCGATGTACTTTCAGTTTCGCTAGTACAAAAGTTTTAATACATACATAGCTTAATATGAAAGAAAATTAAGACCAATGGTGCTTATTATGATTAAGAAAATATAATGTTTCGCAAAATAATGTGATATGTCACATCGCAATTTGAATAAACTGAGATCTCCCGCACATTTCCAAATTCCGGAACATGCAATTCTCATACCAGAAGTTAACATAGCGAAAACCGGAACCGGAACTTGCAGTTTTCATAGAATTTATAATCTCATACGACAGCGACATTGTAGTTGTTGAATCACTCCCGGGTTTCGACACAAAAAATGTTGAAAAGATCCTTGTTTCCACAACACTGAATTTGTTTTTCTAATAATTACCAACAACATAACAGAACTATAATATATTTATTGCATTTAACATTTAACTCCCTCATGCAAAGCTCTGTCCTCAGCTGATTTTGGCTTTACATTTAGATCATATTGGTTATTTGATCTCTATCAGTTTTTACATATCTTTGAGTTATGGTCTTCCAAACGTTTAGATTTTATCCGCACTGAGGAGACATAAGTTGTCGAAATGCGCGTATGCAGAAATTAAAGATATCTGTTTATTTCGTATAGAAAACGGAGGATCCATACTGAAATCGAGAGAATTGAAATACCTGCGCTTGAAATGTAATTATTTATAATGTGCAGTAAATTAAATGAAAGGATAATGCACATGAGACAAAGTTTCCACAAATAAAGAATGAAGCAACGCTTTTATTATTGCTTTTCATCCTGAAAACACCATGAGGCCTTCAACAAAGAGCTTTGCTCATACCTTATAGAAGTTCTAAAAAAAAAACTTTTTGTCGTTAATTACACCAACCAATCATAACTAATCTTTTCATTGACGTTTGAGACCCGGTTCTCTAGATAAGACATATTTATAAAATGAACAAGCATATGTTTTTGTGGAAACAAATATTCATTACGGCCAAAAAAATATTCTTATAAAATCCTTTATCTGTAATGACACATAAAAAGGCAAGGATTCAACTGGTATGAGAGGAAAAAAGCATAGCATTTGATAGGACGCTAATTTGTAGCGGTATATGGACTCTATTTCTCTTATATTACAGACAGAACACTGATAAGTATAAGCATGGTTAGGGTAAAATGGTAATGGTAAGAATATGAGTCGAGTTATTTGTATCGATGGCGGTGATTGTTCAGTTCATTTTGAAAGAAGGTTTCTGATTGGTTGATTTCCATAGCAAGACAATCTATTTTTAGGAATCTACACAACCACAACCACCACCACCAACAGCAGCAGCAGACCTACACTATTTTCATCATAACAGCAGCAGCAGAAATATAGTGAAATGACAGGATATGGAAATGGACTCTAACATGTCCGAGGAAAGTCATGTCAGTAAAGAATCTGAATATACAACAATGATGAAAGATCTGATGAACAAGACCCAGACTGGGAATCATCATGGAATATTATAGTAAACAAAGTCACTAATGCAAATCAGTCCGAATACAAAGAAAAGTATAAAGACGCCGGACATGAGGAGGAAAAGGCACGAAAACTTGGATATAAAAGATGTTGCCGGAATACAGGGAAACGATGACAGATGCTTATCTCAATAGTGTATTTTAGACGGAGGATACAGCGATGGAAACGTTCAACATTCCCTACCACACGCACACGATTCACACGATAAACGCACACGGTTCACACGTTGAGCGCACACGATTCGCACGATGAATGATACAGAAAGTTCTCAATCGTGTATCGTGTACCGTGTATCGTGTACCGTGTACCGTGTAACGTGCACCGTGTCGGTTAAAAAATCTTAAATATTTTCATGAAACGAACTCGAAATGAAAAATATCAGCGTGCAATGAAAGTAGAGATATTCTTAATTTTACAGCATAAATAAAATGGTAGTTTAGAATGTGATACATAAAGAAAAAACCAATGTTCATTTTGACAAAAGAAAATACAATAGTCGGTTATAGCGTGTTACAAACTTTCTCCCGGGAACTGTATCCACTTTTGCCGTTACAATATCAGAGTAGGGTCGACAAAAGCTTAAAATGTTGTGATTTTGTCAGAAAAAGAAATAAATTAAATCAACAATGTTTCATCAAAAAATAATTTACGTCAAATAAAAAAGTCCTGATATATCACCGTAGTAATGAACCTAAGAAAAGATACATTACTTTTAAATTAGATTTACACATACTAAAATTTTCTTATTATTTCAACATAAATATATAAGAAAGGGCACATTTTCTCTATTTTATTTTATACCAGTGTCCACAATACTAAAACTTGCTCTAATTTAACCATAAATATAAAAGATAGGACACTTTTCCTCTATTTGATATTATACCAGTGTCCGCAATACTATAACTTGATAGAATTTAACAATAAATATGAAATATAGGGCACTTTTTCTCTATTTTATATTGTACTGGTGTCGGCAATACTAAAACTTGATAGAATTTAACCATAAATATAAAAGGTAGCCCACTTTTTCTCTTTTTTATATTATACCGGTGTTCACAATACTTTAACTTGATAGAATTTAATCATAAATATATAAGATAGGGCACTTTCTCTCTATTTTATATTATACCGGTGTCTGCAATACTATAACTTGATAGAATTTCACCATAAATATAAAAGATAGGGCACTTTTTCTCTATTTTATATTATACCGGTGTCCGCAATGCTATAACTTGATAGAATTGAACCATAAATATAAAAGATAAGGCACTTTTTCTCAATTTTATATTATACCGGTGTCCGCACTACTATAACTTGATAGAATTTAACCATAAATATAAAAGATAGGACACTTTTTCTCTATTTTATATTATACCGGTGCCCGCAATACTAAAACTTGATAGAATTTAACCATAAATATAAAAGATAGGGCACCTTTTCTCAATTTTTTTTATACCGTAGTCCGCAATACTATAACTTGATAGAATTTAACCATAAATATAAAAGACAGGGCACTTTTTCTCTATTTTATATTATACCGGTGTCTGCAATACTATAACTTGATAGAATTTAACCATAAATATAAAAGGTAGGGCACCTTTTCTCAATTTTTATATTATACCGGTGTCTGCAATACTAAAACTTGAAAGAATATAACCGTAAATATTAAAGATAGGGCACTTTTTCTCTATTTCATATCATACCGGTGTCCGCATACTATAACTTGATAGAAGTTAACCATAAATATAAAAGATAGGGCACTTTTTCTCTATTTTATATTATACCGGTGTCCGCAATACTAAAACCTGATAGAATTTAATCATAAATATAAAAGATAGGGCACTTTTTCTCTATTTTATATTATACCGGTGCCCGCAATACTATAACTTGATAGAATTTAACCATAAATATAAAAGGTAGGGCACCTTTTCTCAATTTTATATTATACCAGTGTCCGCAATACTAAACATTGAAAGAATATAACCAAAAATTATTAAAGATAGGGCACTTTTTTCTCTATTTTATATCATACCTGTGTCCGCATACTATAACTTGATAGAATTTAACCATAAATTTAACAGATAGGGCATGTTTTCTCTATTTTATATTATACCGGTGTCCATAATACTATAACTTGATAGAATTTAACCATAAATATAAAAGATAGGGCACATTTTCTCAATTTTATATTAGACAGGTGTCCGCAATGTTAAAACTTGATAGAATTTAACCATAAATATAAAAGATAGGGCACTTTTTCTCTATTTTATATTATACCGGTGTCCGCAATACTAAAACTTGATAGAATTTAACCATAGATATAAAAGATAGGCCACTTTTTCTCTATTTTATATTATACCGGTGTCCGCAATACTAAAACCTGATATAATTTAATCATAAATATAAAAGATAGGGCACTTTTTCTCTTTTTTATATTATACCGGTGTCCGCACTTCTATAACTTGATAGAATTTAACCATAAATATAAAAGATAGGGCACCTTTTCTCAATTTTTTATTATACCCGTGTCCGCAATACTATAACTTGATAGAATTTAACCATAAATATAAAAGATAGGGCACTTTTTCTTTATTTTATAGTATACCGGTGTCCGCAATACTATAACTTGATAGAATTTAATCATAAATATAAAAGATAGGGCACTTTTTCTCTATTTTATATTATACCGGTGTCCGCAATACTATAACTTGATAGAATTTAACCATAAATATAAAAGATAGGGCACTTTTTCTCTATTTTATATTATGGTTCTATTTTATATTATACCGGTGTCTGCAATACTAAAACGTCATATAATTTAACCATTAATATAAAGGAAGGGGCAGTTTTTCTATATTTTATATTATACCGGTGTCTGCAATACTTAAACTTCCTATGATTTAACCATAGATATAATAAGTTAATCTGATTAGCCTTTTATTGTTTTACTATATTGAACAGGTTGATTATAGCATTGAATGAAGTTGATTAAATAAAGGTTTGCGTTCCTAAACAATAAATGTTTTTGTGACAAAAAATCGCCAGATGTGATACTTAATCTGATAATATTTTTATTTTCTTTTTGTAAAATCGGCGGTTGTAAAAAAGGTATATTTCGAGTTAAAAAAAAATAAATAACCAACGGTGTTTTGCAAAAAACTGGTAAACCTATCTATAAAATGCGGAATTTAAATGAAACGAGTAAACGAACGCTACACGATACACGCAATGAACGTTACACGTTACACGATACACGATACACGATGAGCGCTCACGATTTACACGATGAACGCAAACGATCTACACGATGAACGCACACGATTCACACGATGAGCGCTATTTTGGGAATGTTGAACGTTTCCATCGCTGTATACGGAAAGACCCACAGCATAGTAAAATCAAGAAAACTGTTCAAAGTTTGAAAGAGGAAGAGGACTACGATACTAGAAAGGCCTGGAAATATGCTGTAGTAAAACGACAATATCTGTTTGATAGAGTATTGAATGATTATGACCCACAACGATTGACGACAGCAAGAACTCCATGTAAAAGATAAATGAATGACATACTGGTTGGCAGGAAAGGGGTAATGCATCCTTTAACTAAACAGTTCCTATAACTATACAGTTATAGCCAGTCAAAAGCCTGTGAAAATACAGAGTGACCCTGTCACAGTTTAAAAAAATGAATAAGTGAAATGTATAGAGTTTATGTCAAACAATTGTTTTTTTATATATTTTATCTCGACATCACCGCCAGCAGCAGCAATTATTCATCGTATCTGACGCAATATAGTGAAATGAGCACGCGAGCACTGTTAAAATATACTGATGAGTTGTATAATTTTGATTGTAATAAACTAGAACAGCATTAGTAAATAACGAGATATTTTCATTATCAAACCATGAACGCGGACCTGACAGAAAGCACCCCGTTGGATTATATAAAGGCGTAAACGACCGGCTCCCTCAGTCACCAGACTGCCATTCTGCTGACCATTTATAATAAGCAGTGGGAATAAGAAAGCAGTAGAAGTTTCCCATCAGTCATTTAAGCAGTGTACGAGACACACTACATTGAATACACATGGACTGAATCCCCGAAAGCCAGTTGGAGCGATTGAAACCTATGAAAGAAAATTTAAATTAACGCCTAAATACGTTTAAAACTTGGACTTAAGATGCGGTACAATCCTTGGATCTCGTCTAAGACTATTTATATTATATTGGTATAGAAGACAAATGTCAATGCACACAGTGCGATGGAGTATTGGGTGGCTGGAGAGTTGAGGTCGTGGTACATTAGAACACCATAGGCATTTCCCAAAATGTCCCTTTATTCAAGAATGATTACAAAACATGGGTTTAAACCGAGAACTCCAGCAGAAAGACCTGGCATGACGTGCCCAAAATACATAAAGTATTCTAATTAATAAGTCGACAAGGTTCAATGCTTTTACTGTGGAGAAATTCTGTATGACTGGGAACAAACGACGATCCATTGGAGGGACACGCAAAAAGGTTTAAAAATGTGGATGGAAGAGAACCAAAAAAGGGAGAATGGAGAACAGAAACTGTAAGAAAAAAAAATGAATCAGTATTTCGATGGAAAAACAACGATACTGTTAAACATTGAGTAAACTGTAAAATTTTAACCAATTTGGACGATTATTGAATTTTATCGTCATTTTTTGAGTAGACAGATGATGAAGATGAAGTGTGTTTTTTAGATTCATAGTTTTCTGAAGATGTTAAAAAAAATAATCATATTTCATGACTATTTGCTTAGCGTATGCATTATGTCAACAATAAGTGCAAAATTCAAGCTGAAATTTCGTATAGCGGATTTTTTCGCAAAATGTGAATGGATTCAAAGCAAATGATAGCTTTCATACACGGAATGTGAACTACAGTGACAAATCATCCAGGAAAGCTACATGGAATTAACGGAAATGGATTTCACAAATAAGGTAAGATTATTTTAATAGGAGAAAAACAGGATTATTGAAATATACAATTTTAGTCAATGGTGACATATAAATCGAGGTGCGAGTTGCGTAAGCTTGGCAAATGGGAAAACCAGTCCATGGCGCAGATATCGGCAACATTTCGTGTTTCAGTGGTAAAGCTCCGCCGCTACGGCACGGGCTAGGGCTGGTGTGGGGTAAATGATATTACGGAGATATCGGCAACACTGATGTCACTCCCGGTTTCCAAGGGAGTTCACACTATGAGTGCCTCAGTTGTCAATGTCGTCTTTTTATTTCCGTGCATTATAGCTGTCTAGCGTCCTTGTTTTGTCTTTGTTTTTCTTTGTTGCCGTTTTTGCCATGTCTTTGGATTTCGATTTTTGTGGTCCTTGTTTCCCTTGTTCCTTCGGTATTATACTGCCAATGTTCTATCGGAACATTTCGTGTTCCTTTGTCAACGCTCGACCGCACGGCTCAAGAGTTCCATGCTCAAGTTATTAGGCCTACCCAGCCCGTCTTTTCACCATTAAGTATTGTCCTGTAGAAACTTGTACATACTTGTATCGATACAGAAGTCTACGTGAATCACAAGGCCATTTTAATCACTTATCAAATACATCCAAAGATTTATTCGTCTAGATTGTGTCGAAAAGTTTTGATAAAAATGAAGTCTGAATGTGAAATAAGTCACCAAGTCTTATAGTAATGACTGAAAGTAAAACAAGTCACCAAGTCTAATAGTAAAGACTGAAAGTAAAACAAGTCACCAAGTCTAATAATAAAGATGAATGAAAAACAAGTAACCAAATCTAATAGTAAAGACTGAATGAAAAAAAAAATCAGCACGTCTAATAGTAAAGACTGAATGTAAAACAAGTCACCAAATCTAATAGTAAAGACTTAATGTAAAACAAGTCACAAAGTCTTATAGAATGGACTGAATGTAAAACAAATTGCCACGATTAATCGTATAGACTGAATGTTAAACAAGTGTAATAGTATAGACCAAATGTAAAACAAGTCACCAAGTCGTATAGTAAAGACTGATTATTAAACAAGTCACCAAGTCTTAAAAAACTGAATGTAAAACAAGTTACCAAGTCTAATAATTAAGCCTGAATTTAAAACATATAACCAAGTCTAATAGTAAAGACTGAATGAAAAACAAATCACTATCACCAAGTTTTATAGAAAAGATTGAATGTAAAACAAGTCACCAAGTCTAATAGTAAAGACTGAATATAAAACAGGCCATCGAGTCCAAAAATGAAGTCTGAATGTAAAATAAGTCACCACGTCTAATAATAGAGACTGAATGTAAAACAAGTCACCAAATCTAATAGTTAAGACTGAATATAAAACAAGTCATCAAATCTAATAGTAAAGACCGAAAGTAAAACAAGTCACCAAGTCTAATGATAAAGACTGAATGTAGAACAAGTCACTACGTCTAATGATAAAGACTTAATGTAAAACAAGTCACAAAGTTTAATAGAATTGACTGAATGTAAAACAAGTTACCAAGTCTAATAGAACAGACTGAATGTAAAACACGTCACCACGTCTTATAGTAAAGAATGAACGTAAAACAGGTCTAATAGTAAAGACTGAATGGAAAACAAGTCACCAAGTCTAATCGTAAACGACTGCATGTTAAACAAGTCACCAAGTCTTAAATAAAGACTGAATGTAAAACAAGTCACAACGTCTAATATTAAAGACTGAATGTAAAACATGTCACCAAGTCTAATAGTAAAGAATTAATGTAAAACAAGTCATCAAGTCTCAAAATAAAGACTGAATGTAAAACAAGTCACCAAGTCTAATAGTACAGACCGAATGTAAAACAAGTCATCAAGTCTAAAAATAAAGACTGAATGTGAAACAAGTCACCAAGTCTTATATGAAAGACTGAATGTAAAACAAGTCACCAAGTCTAATATTAAAGACTGAATGTAAAACAAGTCACCACCACCACGTCTAATGATAAAGACTGAATGTAAAACAAGTCACCAAGTCTAATGGTAAAGACTGAATATAAAACAAGTCACCATGTCTAATGATAAAGACTGAATGTAAAACAAGTCACCAAGTATTATAGTAAAGATTGAATGTAAAACAAGTCACCAAGTCTAATCGTAAAGAATGAATGTAAAACAAGTCACCAAGTCTAATATTAAAGAATGAATGTAAATCAAGTCAGCACGTCTAATAGTAAAGACTGAATGTAAAACACGTCACCAAGTCTAATAGTAGAGAATTAATGTAAAACAAGTCACCACGTCTAATGTCACCAAGTCTAATAGTAGAAAATTATGTAAAACAAGTCACCACGTCTAATAGTAAAGACTGAATCTTAAACAATTCACCAAGTCTAATTGTAAAGACTGAATGTAAAACAAGTCACCAAGTCTAAAAATAAAGACTGAATGTAAAACAAGCCAACTAGTCTGATAGTAAAGACTGAAAGTAAATAAGTAGTAAACTGAATGTAAAACAAGTCACCACGTGTAATACTAAAGACTGAATGTAAAACAAGTCGCTAAGTCTAAAAATAAAGGTTGATAGTAAATAAGTCACCACGTCTTATAGTAAAGACTCAATGCTAGATCCAGTCGAAGGTTCACAATCAAATGAAATGATTACAATAACGCAAAATTTGTGGACTTCACATAATCCATTATAACCAGCTCTGATACAGAATCACGATCATTTTAACCCTTTTCATTTTCGTGAATTAATTATACCGAAATATTCGAATCATCAAATATCGGTTCATTTGCACCATGATCTCTTTCTTTGATTTCGTATCGGAAAAATTGATTACTTGGCTTCAAACACACGTAAACAATACATTTAAAGTTCTCATACAAGTGTTGTTCGAAGGCTTGGTTTTACCTTGTAATATTTGTAGAGCTTTTGTCTCATGTACATTTACTACATATCCCTTCATCCTTAACTTCGGTATTTTGTAATATATCATGAATAGTAGACATTTAAACAAGAAAAATCTATTATGGCCGAAAGTCACAACCACACTGCACATTGAAATATACAAAAGAAAATGCGAAAAACAAACGTAATCAATGTTAGGAAATCGGGATAGCCGGACTTAATAGCGGCTTTAGCAAAAGCTAGCTGTAGGGTTCCACCGGTTTATGGGTACCCGAGTTCCCCACTTTATACACACAAATACATCCCAATACAGGAGGACTATTATTTCCAAGACATATTGCTTGCTAATACTGGCAGTGTCAATCATGATTTGAAAATTGTTTTGTGTCAATGCATGTCTCAGATGCCGTTATCATAACTAAACAATTGTATTTTTGACTTAATCATGAATTTAAACAATGGATATTTTATTGGAGAGTTTATTTGAGGGTGTGTAAACTTTATCTTAGGTTTTATATTTAAGCAATAACAGTACATTATTTGAATAACGGAGAGCGTCAGTCGTAGATTTGACGTAAAGATGTAGAGCTGTCAAGGGAGTTTGGGTTCCAAGAGTGAGACGGAGGCTGTCGGAGGGGGGTTGGGTGGTTTTAGCCACAAGATTTTTTTTCAGAGACGCAAAAAAGTTCATTTGTCGAGCTTTTCAAATGGCCATTGCAAGGAATTTGAAGCTCAATTTTCAATTAAAGAGGGAAAGCATAAAATAATATTTCTATTGTAAAATTAGTTTACCTTTGCGACCTTTAGTAGAAAATGAACCAGTAGCATGAAGGGATGTGCAGACTAACCCCTTAATTCTGATTTTTCATAATGAAAAGGTCGTTTTTCTATTTAAAAAAATTATTTTTCTTGAAAATTTGAAAAGCGTGACATTGGAAAGGGCGAGCATGAGAGCGTAATTTGGTATAGGAATGCGTGACTTTCACGCCGAAAGCGTTAGACTTGACAGCTCTGAAAATGCAATTTACAGCCAATGCGTAGCGGAGTCTGTAATCGGATACCTTGACTGTCAAATCAAGATTGACGCTCTCGGGTACTTTGCAGCGTGTGATTGTAGTTCCAGGTCATTGTAGGTGTTTACTGTTATCCTGTTTTTTTTTAACTCAAATAATGTATTGTTATTACGATTCTAATGCAATTAAACCATTTCATTTCACTATTTTTGACTTGTGTTTTGTAACCATATTAGGAACCAGAATAAACAGGGAACTTACTTTGTCCCCGGTGTGTAGATGGTAGAAGATTTTATTTGAGGAAAACGAAGAATATAACCATGTGGTTCTATATGGGATCCTCTCGTTCCTGTTGCTGTAAATGACACTGAAAATAAATAAATGTGAAATTAACATCTATTTTGACTGATACCAGCAACATGTTGCCTACAAATGTACGAAGACCAATTAACCAAAAAAGAACAACATGGTTTCAGTTTGACAAAAAAAATACAATTTCACTACAGAAAGAAATAAGAAAAAAATTTCAAAACAAAAATAATTTTTTCGTGGTCACCGGATCCAAAGCGACAAAGTGAGCTTATGTCATCTCGTGGCCTGATTTGTCCGTTAGCATTGAAATTCAGTCATTAATTCTGGGGATCCGGAATATCTCATGTGCATTTACAAATGTAACCAAATATTTTTTCATTAATAAACTAAACCCGCATGGATACAATTGTACAGCGCTTTGGAAGAACAAATTTTTTTACGAGAAAACTAATAAGATTCTACTTGTTCAAAAACAAAATAACCATAAATTAATTTTCAATTTATCCAAACTTTGCACCGTTTTTATGGTTCGACGGGTATAAATCTCATGCCATACAGACTTTGTATAACATGATGTAATATATTTAACAGATATTTTTGACCCCCTCCCATATTTTTTTTTAATTGATATTATTTATTTTTGAATTGATATTATATATTTTTATTCGTAAGGGTTTAATCGCTTCCAAGTTCCCAATTATTCTACTAATAACAGTTCGCGCCACGATATAGATGAAAAATGGCTGAAGTTCGCATAAAACATCAGTCAATCAGTCAATTGTTTGGTCTTTTAACAGTAAAATCCCTTTTCCACTATATCTGCAACATTGAACTAGTTTTTATAATGCCATTAATCTACGTACCGAATTCGTTGTTTTTGGATATTTGCTGAGTAAGATTTTGAAGCTTTGAATCAAACGTCTGTCTTGTGCTGAATAAAGTCTCCGTGTTTTGTGAAATAGTCCCGTTCATTGACTGTTGTGTAGTTTCTAATGAAGACACATTTACTGCTAAAAACTGATGTTGGATCTCCAAAGAATTCAGTTTCAATTTATTCTCGTTGACGTCATTATTTATAGCAATGAGATCCTGTCCAAGCGCTTGACTATTTGATTTTAACAAATTAATGTCCTGCTGTTGGAATTGAAGTTGCTGCTGTACGTTGCTGAGGGCTGCTAACTGGTTTATTGCCTTAATTTTCTTTTAATTCATAACTTCCCATTCTAGTTGTGATGTCCGGTTCTGCAGCTCATGTGAAAGTTTAATTTGTGCCATCTGCAAATTGTTATATTTTTCTTCTAGTAGCAAATATTTATCATAAATATCTGAAATGCTGCTGGTTTGATTGTTGGTCAAAGTCGAATTTTCAAGCTTTGTTAGCCTAGTTTGCAATTCAGAGAGGGTGAGGATCTCTTCTTGTTGTTTCACTACGTACTTTTAGAGTTGTGACCTGGCGTTTGGTTCATCCATAAATAGCTTCAGCAAATAGTCATAATGGTTGTCTGTCATCAACATGCTTGCACTATTTGGCGTATTTGTGTCCAATAAAAATGCTTTTAGGAATGATCCAAAACACGGTAGAGAAAAGATTAAGATCATTTCTGTCTTTCTGTACATTCAAGTAATATTGTACAGTTATCAATATTAGTATATAGTGCAAAAGGCGATTTCTAAACTTTAAGTTATATTGAAAAAGTAGTTTATCTCCCCAACCATCAATCAGACACATAAGTTGAGATATTTTCATTATCGTGTTTGCAAGTTCAAAATATCAAATAATTTTGTATTAATATTGATATACATGTATTTATATTTATTCACTAGAAGTTCGCACTTCTATTATTACCAATCAGGACCAAATCGTCAGCTTTTTTTTTCAATATACAACAAAACAAAATATAAAATTGAACAAAGTACAAAGCAAATAATCAATATATAGAAATCATCGTATTTGCGAAAAAAATTCTAAAAAAAATTACAGCAGTTTTAGTGTTAAAAATGCTTTATAAAAGTCATTGCTTCGAACATCAAAGTTGTCTTTTTTCGTCAGTTCCGTTGCATGCGAATTTGTGAAACAATAATTAATTCAATCGTCGTCATGTTTTGAGAATAAAAAGTGTTGTATTATCTAAAAATGTCGATTCTTAACTTTATGTTAATGTCCCAACGGGATGTTTTTTTCTTATAAAGCAAATGATTTTAGGCGTGTTGTGTTAAAAAATACACCCTTTAGTTCAATAATTCAACCCTTTGATTAAGATTGAGCAAATCCATGTCTCAGCAGCTGGTTATATAACTTTTAAAAATCACGAAAACAAAGTTATGAAAGTGTACGGCGACTTGTCCATGTTGTCTATTATCTGGAATATTCTACAAGTCGCCGTACACCTTCATAATTATGATTTCGTGATTTAAGTTACATAACCAGCTGTTGGGATATGGATTTGCTTAATTTCAATTGAAGGGTAAAAATATTGAACTAAATGGTGTGTTTTTGGAACACAACACGCCTAAAATCGTTTGCTTTTGGAGAACAAAACATCCCATTCGGATATTTTGGCGGTACTAGGCGACGTGTTTTCATCTCTAATTTTTATTCACTTGCTTTACTCTATGTTTATGCGACTATTATGAACTCAAATTTTATCCTGTCGATCACCACACACAATTTTTGGTCACAAATATTAATAAGAAATATAACAATATTGCGATTTTTCACGTTCAATCATGCTAAAGTAATATCAATCGTCCGCTTCGGTAGAACCAATATCCGGTGTCGTTCCCATACAATGATAAAGAAGTACTCATTTCCAAAAATATCGAAATAGGAAGCCAAATCATACCAAGGACATTTACCAAGTGCAATACACGACATGAAGCCTAAGTATTTTAAGTAGTTAGAATTTTGATAAAAAAGGTAAATTTCTATAACACGCAAGGTAAAATTGTCATGTCAATCACAGGAACATGAAAATTTTCATGTCTAAATCATAGAAACCTGCTCCAAGAAAGAGAAAGAAAAAAAGAGTTCTACTGTAATATATGAATCTCGGAGGAAAGGAAAAAAAATATATTTTTAAAACTGGGAGCAAGTCCTGTGTCGATATTTATTTTAAATCTACAAATTTCAAGGGAATAAACAAACTATACAGGCTCGCAAGAGCAATTTGATTACAAAATGTATTTGATTAAATTGTTCAACTTTTAGATTATTTGAAGATGTACGTTTCTGAAGACAAGGGTAACTTAAACCAGATTTCATGTCCTATTTTTGACTAAGTAACCACATTAGGAACCAGACTAAACAGGGAACCTACTTTGTTCCATGTGTGTAGATGGCGGAATTGACGATCCGTTTTGACCAATCAAAACCTTCCTAATATAAAGGTTGCGTTAGCATGTGCTTTATATTTTTCAATATGTTATTTATAATATAAAACCTGTTGTACATGTTTTGTCCTGCTTGTGTTTGAATTTTGAAAGGGGATGAGCTCTGTCATAATCGGTCAAGTATGTTATTTTCGTGAAATCGTTTCCCATGTACAATATAAATCAACTTCGACAAAAATTACCAGGGAGGTTGACGGATCTCATGTTATACACGAAGATTAATTTTGAAGTTGTTGTTACCTTTATATCCTAACTGGAATCGAGAGGGTTATTAATACTGTAGAAAGAATTGAAGTGATTTATTATTTATGTCGCATGTTGATATTGATTCTACTATACTGATAATGAATTATCGGAATCATATCCATAGTTTCTACAGTAATAATATCCTCTTGGTTCGCACTAACGGTGGTTAAAGTAAGCGTTTTCCAATGCATTGATGGAAATACTTACCGATAGCGAGAAGTGTCAATGCTTAATGATATATAAAATGGCATTCTATTATTTGATTAAACTACTGTATTAGGCTGAAATTAGTAAGCTGAAAGTAATATACAATATATAGACATTTATCCATAGTTGAATATAAACAATTTCTTCTTTTTTGACATTGCTTACTTACCGTCTCCCCGGATAACATTTACAGGAACGTGGTTATGAAAGATATATATATACTCATATTTTGTATCCAATAAGACTTCCAAGATCTCTGAAAACACATTGTTAATTCATAGTTTTGAGAAAAATCTATTGTTGAAGAAATTTACTAATTGATACAATTCAAAATCACTTTTTGTGCACACTTTGAAAATATCTGTCAGTCAATAAAACTTTACTTTATTTTGACAACAGATAATGAAGACCAATCCTCATAAAGTTCCATGTTACCGTCAGAAGTTTTTATTTTAATTGTTTCATTGACTTTGAGATCTATTACTGGTGTTCCACCTCCTACATAAC
Organism: Modiolus philippinarum; assembly: GCA_002080025.1. Taxonomy (NCBI): domain Eukaryota; kingdom Metazoa; phylum Mollusca; class Bivalvia; order Mytilida; family Modiolidae; genus Modiolus; species Modiolus philippinarum. The sequence goes on along the minus strand of MJUU01073055.1, from coordinate 133,350 downwards.
ACTTCCTTCCTGAATCTGCGGTATATTCCAATATATATCTTAAAAGTTCCTCTTCATTTTTATATATTCTAATTGACCCTTGACCCGATGTTGTACATGCACTCAAAGAAATCGAAATAAGATAAAGTCCTTTCCTTTGACATATAAAGGTCCCTGTATTTTTAAAGGCAGAAAGGTTTGATATTCCGAAAGAAGATTTTATTTGAGGGAAACGAAGAATATAACCAGTTGGTTCTATATGCGATCCTCTCGTTCCTGTTGCTGTAAATGACACTGAAAATAAAAAAAATATTAAAATTATATCCACAAACATGTATATTTTGACTGAAACAAGCAACATATATGCACGAAGACCCATTAACCAAAAAAGAACAACATGGTTTCAGTTTGACAAAAAAAAATACAATTTTACTACACAAAGAAATAAGAATAAATTTTTCAAAACAAAAATTAATTTTTCGTGGTACCGTTTTGTAGGTCATCGGATCCAATGCGACAAAGCGAGCTTATGTCATCTCTTGGCCTGCTTTGTCCGTTAGCATTAAATGTCAGTCATTACTTCCGGGGAATGTTTCATGTGCATTTACAATTGTAACCAAATATTCTTTTATCAATTAACTACAACCGAACGGATAAAAACAAATCGATTACAATTGTACAGCGCTTTGGAAGAACAAATTATATCACCATAAAACTTATTAAAATCTACTTGTTCAAAAACAAAATAACAATAAATTAATTTTCAATTATCCAAACTTTGCACTGTTTTTATGGTTCGGCGGGTATAAATCTCATGCCGTATAGACTTTGTATAGCATGATGTAATATATATAACATTAACAAATATACAGATATTGTTGACCCCCTCCCATTTATTTTTCGTTATTGTTGTTGTGATCGTTTAATCGCATCCAAGTTCCAAATTATTCTACTAATAACAGTTCGCGCCACGATATACATGTATGTGAAAAATAGCTAACGTTGGCTTAAAACATCAGTCATTCAGTCGATGGTTTGGTCTTTAAGCAGTAAAATCCTTTTTCCAACATCTCTGGAACATTGAAATGGTTTTCATAATGTCATTAATATACTTACCGAAATCGTTGTTTTTGGCTATTTGCTGAGTAAGATTTTGAAGCTTTGAATCAACCGTCTGTTTTGAGCTGAATAAAGCCTCCATGTTTTGCGAAATAGTCCCATTCATTGACTGTTGTGTAGTTTCTAGAGAAGACACATTTACTGCTAAAAACTGATGCTGGATCTCCAAGGAATTCAGTTTCACTTTATTCTCGTTGACGTCATTATTTATAGCAATGAGATCCTGTCCACGTGCTTGACTATTTGATTTTAACAAATTAATCTTCTGCTGTGGGGATTGGAGTTGCTGCTGTACTTTGCTGAGGGCTTGTAACTGGTTTATTGCCTTAATTTGCTTTAAATTAAATACTTCCCATTGTAGTGCTGATGTCCGGTTCTGAGATACCTGCAGCTCATTTGAAAGTTTAATCTGTGCCTTCTGCAAATTGTTATATTTTTCTTCTAGTAGCAAATATTTAGCATGAATATCTGTAATGCTGCTGGTTTGTGTGTTGGTCAAAGTCGAATTCTCAAGCCTAGTTAGCCTAGTTTTCAATCCAGAAAGGGTGGTTATCTGTTCTTGTTGTTTCACGACGTACTGTTGGAGTTGTAATCTGGCGATTCGTTCATCCATGAATAGCTTTAGCAAATAGTCATAATGGTTGTCTGCCATCAACCCGCTTGCACTGCTTGGTGTATTTGTGTCCAATAAAAATGCATTTAGGAATGATCCAGAACACAGCAGACAAAATATTATGATCATTTCTGCCTTTCAAGTAATATTGTACGGTTATTAATATCAGTGCACAGTGTAAGTGGCGTTTTCTCAATTCTAGTTATATTGAAAAAGTAGTTTATCTCTCAAACATTCAATCAGACACATAAGTTTAGATAATTTCATTATCGTGTTTTCAAGTTATGTGTCCAATTAAAAGAACACAAAATGACAAATAATCTTAAACCGATATTCATATGTCACACTCCTATATCACCAATTAGGACTATAGCGTCATCTTTATTTTAAAAAAATATACAACAAAAGAAGATATAGAATTTATCTAAGTATAGAGCAAATAATCAATATAAGAAATATCTTACTTACGAAAAACAAATAATAAAAAATACAGCAATTTTAGTATTATAAATGCTTTTAAAAAGTAATTGCATTATACGCCGAAGTTGTCTTTTTTCGTCAATTCAGTTTCCTAGCAAGTTTTTAAAACATCTGACCATGGAATTTAGTTCCACACTTATCAACAATATTTCTCATTCAAGTTTTGAGGATATAAAGTGTTGTATTATCTAATATTATCGATTCTTTACTCTATTTTTGTGAATTTCAGTCGTGCTCAAAATGACCAAAGTTGAATTTTGACATCTCCCAACAATTAAGGATTGTTTCTGTGTAACCGAGGATGAGGTCGAGGAGGAGGAAGATGGCTGTAAAATATATTTCAATTAATCCGCCCTTTAACATGAATTGCCCCCTTCAGTTATCACGGTAAAAATTAACTTCAACGTCTGTCCAGCAGAACAATAGTAATGTTTTGAACGATCTGAGTTTATTCGCATTCTTTGTAATGAATACAGAAAGAAAAAAACTTATAACTTTCATAAAGAGTAAGAAGTTCGATAACAAACGATGTCGGGATTTTACAAACAAATAAAATCAAGTTTCTACTTTTGTATGCTGTCATTTGTCTATCTATTTTATCCTTTTGATTCATGGACTTTTGTTCTTGTTCGGTAATTTCACTATAACCTTCGTGCTTTTGAAAAAAAATTCTCTGCGACGATTTGGCCGATGAAGCGAAGAATGTTATATTTGTCTCTCATCAAATAACAAAATACCGAAGTTACTGTGAATTTAGGTTCTGCATATGCGCATTTCGTAAATTTATGTCTCATCAGTACAGATTAAATCAAAATGTTTGGAAATTCATGAACCAAAATATGTGTAAAAGCTGATAGAGAACAAACTACCAATAGGATCTAAATAGGAAAGCCAAAATCAGCTAAGGATAAGGCTATACAAGAGGGAGATACTCCTTAGATTTAAACAGTATTTCTGAAATTTAAATATTGCAAATTTTCAAGTAAATTCGGTTTTCGGGCCAGCACCGAAGAGCTGGCTACTGGGTTGGTGAATACCCTCGGGGATTAACAGTCCACCAGCAGTGGCATCGGCACAGTGGTAACAAATAACAAAATACCGAGGTTACTGTGAATTTAGGTTCTGCATATGCACATTTCGACAACTTATGTCACATCAGTGCAGATTAAATCAAAATGTTTGGAAAATCATGAACCAAAATATGTGTAAAAGCTGATAGAGAACAAATTACAATTAGGATCTAAATAGGAAAGCCAAAATCAGCTAGGGACAGATGTATGCAAGAGGGAGATACTCCTTAGATGTTAACAATATTTCTGAAATTTAAATATTGCAAATTTTCAAATAAAATCGGTTTCGGGCCGGTACCGACGAACTGGCTACTAGGTTGGTGAATACCCTCGGGGAGTAACAGTCCATCAGCAGTGGCATCGGCACAGCGGTAACAAATAACAATATACCGAGGTTACTGTGAATTTAGGTTCTCCATATGCGCGTTTCGACAACTTATGTCTCATCAGTGCAAATTAAATCAAAATGTTTTGAAATTCATGAACCGAAATCCGACAAATTTTGATGGTCCAACAGGTGTGTCGGATTAGACAGGTTCCACTTTATTTAGCAGAGGATTGGGCAAAATAAGGTATATAGCCTTGTTGGTAAATTAATTAAAAAACAGAAAAAACATTTATCAGTTATTATTTGTACAAGCCAGCTTACACAACTAACGTCAGGAATGAAAGCATTGCAGAGTCTTACGGAAAGTGTTTTAAATGAAAAATCAACCGCCAAAAAATCTGTGTGAAGCAGCAATAAGACAAAACACTAGGAATGTCTTAACAAATGTGTCTGATGCTGCTTACTCTATATTGTGTCCCTTCGATGGACTATTTTTAGAAACATTTCATCGTATCGTAAGCCGTTTCAGCAACCCTCTGTTGGCTACACTTTCATTATATAATTTGTTAAATTGCACTGTATTCTTCTATATGCCAATTTCAATCATTTTTATTTACCATGTTAGTGCAATTTTGGTAGAATTCGACAAATTTTGAAAATTGTCGTAAAAATTGGTGTCATAGCAACTAAAGAACCGAAACAAAAACAAAACCAAAAAATCACAAAACAAACCTAGATAAAAAACAGACAAACAAACAAACAAACAGAGTAACTGCCATTTGTAATGTTAATGGTTATACATTACATGTTAACTTTGGTTCTCAGTGTCCCTCAGCTGGTAGTATTGCCTTTCCGGACACTGTAAAAATGTTTAAAACGGAGTCTATTACGTTTGAAAAAAAATTATTTTCTATCAGAATAAGCTTTTCCTTGATATCAATGGAAAAACTAAATATTTCATTTAAATTCTAGCTATCAGAATAAAGCATAACTGCACTGACTATCAAAGTATGAAAATCGGACGTAAAATGATGCTAAAATTTAAGCTGGTCTCTTCAAAAAGACTACCTTTTGGTGATTAAAAGTTGCATTTTTCATAAAACTTTCAACGCTTTCTTACCTGTACACGCATAAACAGTGGGCAGAAATGAAATAAACAACCCCCTCTCCCTAAAAACAAACAGTAAAAAAAAACAAAACAAAACAAAGCAAAAATCAAAGAAAACCTCAAAAACTAAGAAATAAGAAACAATTGAATCATACCCATCCCGTTTTACTATCTAACATTATTTTTACAAATATTTGATTGAAATAAAAACTACCACACAAAATATTACTTATAAGCTTTCACTATGAATAGCACAAGAACAAACGCAAAATACATTTAGAATGAATTTAATCAGAACTTTCAAAAACTTAAAATCAGTAGAAATGGAGTCTATTTCATGTAGAAAAAGTTTGTTGTTTGTCAGAATGAGCTTATCCTTAATTTCAATAAATAAACTCTAGATATTTCACTAAAATTTCAGCCAGCAGAATAACGCAAAACTGCAGTGAATATCCCGGTGCGAAATATCGGACGTAAGATGATGCTAAAAGTTTAGTTGTTTCCTGCACTGTGCTGAATGTATATTCACTACTATCCATGTGCGAATCGAGAAATTCGTAATTCATGTATCCTTGCGATGTTTTATTCATGTTCCTAGAGGTATTGTGGGTAAAATATAGACGAAAAAGAATGATTTTTATGGAATGATGGTAATTATATTGATTGTTTTCAGTTTTGACCATTATTAAGTTGTCTAAAACATTCGTCGTCGAGAAATTATATAACCTTCGTACATAAAAAAAATGATGTTCAACATCGTACAACGAAGCTTTTTAATATTTAGGAATAAGTGTGATTTAAGATTTTCCGTGGTTGAAAACTGATAAAAATTATAAGAAGTAGTTGGTATTTAGTGTGAATTACCATATGCCTAATTTGTTGACGCTACAATGCTCAACTTCCATATAATCAATATAGTTTGCACAGATGATGCGACTTTAATTTATGTCGAAGCTACTTTCAATTCATGTTCATTTTCATAAATGCTACTAAAACTGGTGTAATCCAATAAACAACTAATTCATATTAGAAATGACTATTTGACAAATATATGTCATTTATTACTCTGTTTTAGGCATTTTCTAAAATTAATCAACAATTTTATATCTTTCTTGTTTAATTGTCAGGCTAAATGTTTCCTCCAGCTTTTGGAGTACAAATAATGCTTTGATACAATACTCTAGTGCTTGTTTTAATATCAAGCATTTTCTGGTGAGATTTAACACAGCTGTGTATCAGTTCAAAAGTTTATCAACTGAATATATATATATACATGTACTTCCTTCAGAAAATCTTATAGCCATATGAATTTTTTGTATGTAATTTCTGTTTCACAATCGGACACCAGACCCTAAATCGTGTTAATGTTATGCCAAGCTCATCTCCCCTTTTCAGATATCTTTCATATCATATCGGACCAAATTACATGTAAAAATTAATAGGTTTGTCCTTTTCTTCTGAATAAAACATCATTTTTGTTTATTAATAAAACGAAAAACACAAAATAATGCATTAATTAGATATTGATAGATATATTGAATCTTGAAATATAGATTTGACAATTTATCAGTTATGCCGGTCCTTTACTTCATTTTGACTTGCTTCCAAAATGTATTGTGAAAGGGATATTTGTCAGAATGTTCTTATATTTTACTCAAGAGTTTAATTACCTCAAACGTGATATGCAACCTCTGCATCATAAGATGTATAAAACTTCCTATTGTCAGTCATGTTCTCGTAACTGACGAAAACTGGAATTGATTACATTGCAGCGTTGCATTAATTTTGCCGAGTGGGAGCATTTTTTTTTTGCCAACCAGCGAATGAAATCTCTTGTTAATTAAGCATTGGTGATGTTACCAAAGGTTGTTAGTGAATTGCCTGAATAGTCTCCGTATTTGTAACGACCAACAAAATTTACCTCCTCAGCATATTTCTTTATCTTCCAGATAAAAGAATATAAATGCATTTATATACCACATCTTTTTTACAAATCTGTTGATAATTGTGTTCTCAAATATTCGAAAGATCCACTAATATTAATGTAGAAACAGCTCTTAAAACACATATAAGAGAAATAAGTATGAATTACACTAGAAGACCAACCAAAATCTTGCAAAGTAACAAACATTCCAAATACCATTGACTACAGTTAGTGTCGATAAGTGATCAAAGGATAAAACTTGAATAAGGTAACTTTTCCAAATCATAATTGAATCATATCATTTACTCAAATTTTGTTCGCATTCTTGTAAAATGGATAGCAATTTGAGTAGCTCTGAAATAACGAGTTAAGCATATTATCGTTTTGTATTCCGTCAACAAATTAACAAACCAGAACCAGGAAGTCATTTTTATGAACAGGATATCGTTACAACTAATTTATAAAGTGAAATATCCGATTTTGCACAACTGGCCTGTACCTTCAGTTTTACGAGTAAAAGAGCACGGACGGGTTATAATTGAAGTCGGTAAGGTAAGGAATGTGGTTTGCACATAACGTAGACCCATTTTTCGATATATTAACACGATTTTGTGTAGTAAAAATAAGAAAAAAACGAGTATTTTCGTGAAAATCTTTAAGAATTTAAATGAACGCAAGCTACATGAATTACGAATTTCTCGATTCGCACATGGACAATAGTGATATTTAATTCGTCTATAATTGTGTCGAAAGTACAACATTTACACTTAACAAAAATTGCTGAAACTTTTTTATTCAAAGTGTTGGCTAAAATAGTAGTGTAATATCTAAGGGGTTTCGCGTGAAATCAAGGAAAAGCTCATCTTCGCTAGCCAAGGGTTACGATCCGTTCCTCTCCTTTTCACCCTTGGTGGATTGAGCAAGAATTTGTGAAACATCAGTTTGAAATTATCTCCCTTTGAAGTAATAGTTTCAGAATGATTTATTGTAATGATTAAATATTATTTATTGCATCTAATAATACAATAATTCACAATATATTTAACTACAAGGAAATAAAACTCCAAAAGTAAAGAAAGATTATAAAATCGTGGAAATTTTGCAAAATAGAAAAATCACTAAACACTATATTTTAAGTTTTATTTGTACGATATATATCTAAAACCTGAATGTAAGCGAATTGATTGGCTGCAGCGAAGGTTAACTGCAACCAATCAAAAATGTCGATTAGAGACTACAAAATCCAAATTTACTGCCAAGGATGAAGATAAGAGGGGCGAATCGTAACCCTTGGCTAGCGAAGATGGGAAAAGCTTACACTAAAACAAAATAGACTTTTTCTAAACGAAATAGACTCCGTTTTATACCACATGCTGCTGCTTATATGTTGTCATATGTAATAATCATCAAACTGAACGGGATACCGTATAGCATGTTATATTCGCGGGTCAAACATTTCGCGGATTTGAGAGGAAAATGTATGCCAAAAATTTAAGCGTTTTATATTTTTGCGGATTATCAAAAATCTTATATATCTATCCTAACGATGCACAAAATATTCGCGGAATCGATTTTCGCGATTTTGGCGAAAATACTCTAAATATTTAAACCCCGCGACAATTACCCAGTATACGGTGTATCAGACACCATATGACATGATTCGAAATTCCGAATACTAATATTGTTTGACACAGCCGTTTATTCTGTTCTAGATACATGTTGTATTAAAATTTATAATCATACTTCCTACTTGCTTTACCACTTGTTTACAATGCAGACCATTGCATTTAAAATAATTCTATTTTTCGTTTTATTGACCAACATCAATTACTAAACTGACGAAATAATACGAGAAAACAGAGTATCAAATTTTTCATCTCATGTAAACGATTGACATTTTAAGATGAAAGTACAAAAATACCGATGTTGCATGAAAGATTAGACCATTGTTCAAAATCGAAAGTAATTTAAAGACACAATTTCTGTAAGAACATGTTAACTTGACGTTAAACCTGCTGAGCCAAAAATCAATAGGCTTCTTCCTTACCTCAACTGCTTTTATTTGTGTAAGATTCTTTCAGATCAAAAGAACCATTCTTAAGTCATGCCCTTGAAAACAATTTTCGGACAAAATTTTTCTAACAAGATTATGCTGTTGAAACAAAAGTGTTTTGGACGAACGGACGTAAAAACACCCATTTTCACTCTAAACCATCCCCTGTAAACTCTAAACGCAGCGAGGGGTATAAAAATTTTTGAACATTTTAGGCTACTCAGGTAACATAAAACAACGACCAATAAATTAATTTTTACATAGGTAGCAACATAGCGTGAATTGGATGGAGTTATATCCCCTCTGACAACAGCCAATAATATGACTAGAATGCTTTTACTCAGTTTTATGGCTAAATATCCTTCCAGTTTACACAGCTTTGTAAACCATTTCCCAATGCGAAATATATATTATTTTGAAAACCCAACTATCAATGCTAGACTCATATATTTTTTTCGACACCAAATACCAATACCAGATACATATTATTTTTGAAAAACCAACTCCCAATGCTATATAGTATATACAGATGATAGATTTGAAACACCATCTACAATTGCAACATAAATATAATAATTTTGTCAAGCCAACTTCCAATGCTGGATACATATAATAGTTTTGTAAAACCAATAACAAATGCTACATAAAATATTGATCAGCCCCAAAATGCTTTACACCATAACTAAATTTAAACAATTTTTCATATTGGCAGTATTTGGCATTGCACAATATCATGTTCTTCTTTCATAGTTGATGATGTAAACGAAATCTATTTAGAAGTATTTCAATTGAAGTTCATATGTAAGAAGGCTTGATATCATAGTTTACGGAAACTATGTCCTTAGCTAGCTGTCAGAAACTGCGAGCATTTGTCCGGACAGTATCCATGTGTATTGTGTTCATGTTTTATGTACTTCATTGTACGCGTACTTGTCTTGATAATTTGGACTTTTTACTGTTATTCTTTTTATGTATTTATTTTTTAGACATTCACCACACATAGTGAGAGGGTTTGGATCCAAGAAATCCAGTTTGACCCCACCGCAATTTTTGCGCCTGTCCCAAAATACAAAAATGAACAGTAAATTTAGTTATGCTGTACAAGTGTTTCAAGGAGTAACCTCTCAACAGCAGCATTAAAATCAAATAATATGGAAAGCCATAATCGAAAAATTGTAAATAAAGAAGTACTCATTACCAAAAATATCGAAATAGGAAGCCAAATCCAGTACTAAGGACATCCATAAAGCCGTAGTATTTCTAAAGGGTTAGAATTTTGATAAAACGGTAAATTTCTATAAATCGCTAGGTAAATTTTCGTGCCAGACAAGTCTGACTATTGGACTGATGAATACCCTCGGCGACCTCTGGTCCACCAGCAGTGGCATCGGTCCAATGGTTTCAAAATACAAAAATACCAAAGTTACAAAAATGAACATTAAATTCAGTCAGGAATATGTTGGTCATTGGCTTGTCCTTGTCTTCTTATAAACGTTTTGTTTCTTGACACTCGGTTATTGGATGTTGTTTGTTTCCATTGATTTGTTCACTTCTTACCTTTTCGGGCCATTTAGAGCTTGCTATATGGTTTGAGGTTCCTCACTGTGTTGAAGACCGTACGGCGACCCCTATATGCTTTGTTTTGGGACGTTTCAACCTGGATATGACATGTTGTCTCCTTGACATGTACCCATTTCCTTTCTTTTTCATATAAATATAAAAGTTTTGTAAAACCAACAATTTATGCCAGATACATATTATTTCGCAAAGCAAACTCCAATTCCAGGAATATGATTTGTCCTTAGCTGATTTTTGGCCTTTTTATTTCAGATCTTATGGGTAATTTATTTTCTTTAAGACTATAAACATGTTTTTGTTTATGGATTTCCAAATGTTCTGTTTTGATATGCACTGGAGAGACACAATGTTAGCGAAATAAAAATATCAATATGATATTAATGTAATTAATAAAAGGGTGTGCAGTAAATGCACATGAGACAAAGTCACTACAACTACATGGTAAAAACAAGCGATGGAACAACTCTTTTATAGCTGTTCTTCATCTTGAAGTCACGATGAGGCCTTCAACAATGAGCTTTGCTTATACCTCGTAATAAGTTCAAGACGGCGCCCAAGCACCGGTTTGAGTAGAATTATTTGCTAATTGTCGAACAACGCTTCATCCATGTCTTTTCTGGTCATGGATGAGGGATTGTCAACAAACATTAATTAAACTGGCAAACTGCTCTTACAATCACTGTCATCCGTTGCCGATAAAAAAAACACTAGTGTCTTAAGCTAGTTCACAATTACAAAATATAGACAATCACACTGGACTCATCAAGTCGATTGTAAGAATACTTGCATTATAAAATTGTGAGATGTGGGCACTTTAAACAAGTACTCAGAATTACATACCGAAACAAAAATATAAATGCCAAATTTGAAAAAATGATAGTATATCCATATGAGAAATTCTCATTTGGATATACTATACATGAATTAATAATAAAAATACCAAAGTTACTGTTAATTTATTTTCTGCATAAGCGCATTTCCATATGCTATATACTATGCATGCATGGATTTCTACTAGTATTAACTAGAAGCACAGCATAAAATTTGAAGCATTATCTCGTATGACAGATAACGCTGAAAAATCTCCACGGATAGATAATTTCGTATAGGGTTATGATTAAAAAAGTGATTTTATGGTTTAATCTTATTTCCATTCCATTTCAGGGTTGAAAATGACACTACACTACTGCATCGTCATCCCATTAAAAACCTATTAAAATACCACTAACCCATTAAAAACCCTATTAAAATTTGTGATGAAGTTATTAATGGGTTTACGAAAAACCCATTAAAATCGTTTTTAATTGCCATTAAATCAAGCTTTTTTAGTTTTTGATCCCATTAAAAATCCATTATTATGGCTTTACTAAAACCTTATCGTATACCATGGCCATTATTTTTTGTAACAACAAATATTAATCATTATGGTGATTTAATGCCCATTATTTACTTTACGCATGTAATTTATGGCCATCAAAGGAATGGCAATAATATTGGTCTCCTGAGTGACCATCAATTGTATACATAATTTTCATTTTACAAACAACATCTAAAATAATGGCCATTAAATGAGTCAAATTCAATAAAATACAGCACTTAAACAATTAATTTTCATTAATTTTAGAATGATGACCATTAAATTATTTCATTTCAATACATATTTAAATTAATGACCCTTATACAAATTTTAAACCATTAAAATTTTACAATCATTTTATGTACAGTATATGTCCAATAGCTAATGCTGTTAATTACAGCTTGCACTGCATTAAGTTTTGATTTGTTTTGAATATGCTACTTTCTGTTCGTTTTCAAAAATTTGGATTTTGTAGTTTGTATGGTCATATTTTTAATGTGGAACCAAACACTTGGAACTGAACTGATGTCAAATTAAAACATATTCGATTTTCGTAGCTAGCTCATAGACATGACACATGCAAAAACTGACAGCCAGAATTATTATTCAAAAGACATGTTGATGATTTCAGTTGATACAGCCGCATATGATATCCATATTGTGATCATCAGTCGTTTTAATTTCTTGTTACAAACAGTTAAGTAGGTTATATGATTAACCCATCAAAATATGCCCATTTAAGTATTGATTAGTATATGTTTAAGTATTTATTTTGTTATCACACCCGTTCTTCTGGTTCTGTATGATATATACATGTATCACGTTTCTTATCAATGATTTTATATGTTGTTGAATAAAAAATTACATTTTTGAATTGTTGTCTTTTCATTGGGATTTGATAATTTGATTAATTGAACACAACTACTTGTTAAATATATATTCACATCTATACACAGTTGGAGAATGTTCATGACAAATCATCATATGACCACACTTAGTAGCAGGAAACAATCATTATTTCACCGATGGCAAAGGATCTGTGCCATGGCATTAGTATTAATGAATTCAAAGACGAACATGTAAAATGCACAATACATATGCTCATCCACAATGTAAGGTGTATAGCTATAGTCCATGTTTGTAAATGATCTTATCGAACTAAGTACATATGCCAAAAGTGAAAACCTGCCAGCAGTAACAGTTGTCTTTTGACCTCAATAGTATGGCTATTGGCCCAAGCAGTATTGCCTTTTGTTTCATGCGTTTCTTCATGTAATAGCCTTGTCACACAAAAGCCTTTTACAAAAACCAAGTTGCAATTATGCAGCGATCTTAACCATGTTAACCTTTGACCCAAATTTGTTGTCCAATTTTGCTTCAGCTGATCACAAAAGCCTTTTACAAAAACCAAGTTGCAATTATGCAGCGATCTTAACCATGTTAACCTTTGACCCAAATTTGTTGTCCAATTTTGCTTCAGCTGATCAGTTAAGATTGATTTGATAAAGGAATCAAGTTCTAAACTAAGACCTTAAATTATAGAAGTAGAAACAATGACCTTGATTTTTGACCTGAAAGTTATTACGCCTTTTTCGCTCACCATATACAAATGTACTATCATCATATCCCGGTACGTACGCGCGCGCGCGCAAAATTCATCTGAGATCCCAGGAAATCCCGCCGTTATCCCAAAAAAATCCCATCTGATCAGATCAAATCCCAGATGGGACGACAAGTAAGATCCCACCTGAATAGCCATGATCAAGTGGAAAATAGTGGGATTAATTGTGAACACATGGGATTAAGTGGGAATTAGTTAGAATATTTTCAAATGTTGTTTATGTTTTCTTTTCACATTATGTGCATTTGTATGCACATTAGTTTGGATTTAGAATATTTTCCTGATATTGGACTTGGAAATTTTTTATGTTCAAATAAACAGACCTTATTGTATGCTTGTGTTCAAGAATTGACCACGCTATTAAGAGATTAGTCTTAAATGTATGTGTATTTTTTTATTTTTTTTTTCAAAGGCCCAATTGATAGTCTTTTGTCTAATCTCTCAAATAAACTACCAATGATGATTTGTCATAACTTATTTTATACTATATTATCTGTTTTCTCTCATTCTCAGGTGAATAAGAACTGAATCTAGGCATCCTTACTGGGTACTGTCTCTATTTGAAGAAAAGAATCAGGTTTCCACTGATTTTTCACAATAATAGTAATCACAAAATTTTATTGTCTTCAAGGTACAAGCCAAAATTTTCATTTGCATTTATTTACATTGGCATTTGCAGACTATTTTAATCTTATAAAGATATTAAACATGTTTAATTTTAAAGTATATTTTTATGTTTAGAAGTCAAGTTACAACATATTTGAAAAAAATAAATTGCATTCTTGGGAGTTGGGAATTTTATAAAGGGAGGTAATTATGTATTGATTTTTTTTAACAAAAATTATGTTACCGGCAGTCAACATTATTTAAATTTTTTGTTGAGGGAATATTTTTAGGTGGCATAACCAGAGACACATAGATACTAGTACATATATCCTTTTGTCTCTGGTACAATGTAATATCCGGTTTGTTTGTACTAAGGACATATTGCATACACAACGAGAGTAATCAGGACAGAACGCTAGTCAGATTGCTAGCACAGTAAAAACATATTTTATACAAATAAGTAATTCATTTCAATTAATAATAAATGGTATTTAATAAAACTTTGATAAACCTGTACACATTTTTTCCGGAAAATGGTTCATTCCATTCCGTTATACAATCGGAGTTTTACGCAAGGTTTGATGTCACGTTGGAGCGTCTACAACATGGAAGACAGTGAGAAGGCAATGTTCATTACAGATTCTTCTTGAATTGAGAGCACTGAAAAGCTATCAACATGATCGAGTGCAAGGATTTTAAAGTTTTTGACAGCAAAATGTTTGAGTTTAGTCACCACTAGTACTCTTCTGACTTTTCATTGAACAAGCAGGTAAACATGACACAAAAATCACGTCTTTCACATTACAAACGTGGATATACCAGTTGTTTTATAACCATATCAACCCTTTCCTGTCATTTGGGCATGTTTTTATTATTATTAGACACCTTCCCACAGACGAAATATGTCTGTTTCAGTCTCTCTGTCTGCAGGAACTAGGGATACAACAATGTTAACAAGTCATCCAACCCGTGGAAGTTGGAATAAAGGGGGTGAGATCCTGACAAAATAACTTTAATTAATCTTCAGTTCTACAAAAACGATAGTGCAAATTAGTCTTTGAATTTGCATATAAATATTAAGGGAGCAACATTTGATTTTTTGGAGGTTTTTTTTTGGGGGGGGGGGAGGGGAGGGTTGGATATAACCTGTTTCTTAGTATCCTCGTCTATCCGGTTTTCGACCTACTAAGCGTCGATCGTGACGTCATAATTTTGGTTGAAATAGCACGTTTAGGTCGAATACTGAAGTGGGTCGAAAATACAATGTTTAGCGATACCTTTCTTAGGGACCGACCATTTCACTTGAAAAGGGGGGGGGGGGTATGGTTTTTTTTCTAAAAAATATTTTGGAGCTGATTTTACGTGAAAAAAATATTTTGGCTGCCGAAGTGATGGAAAAAAATTTCTGAAGGAGGCTTTCTGCCAAAAAAAATGTTAATTTTGGAAAAAAAATATTTTGTTGATACACGTGAAATAAATAGATAAATAGAAAAATTTTCTGTCCACACAAAAAAACCATAACCCCCCTTCAGGTTAAATGGACGGTCCCTTAGGCCAAAAAAAAAATATATCTCTGTTTCCTGCTACAACACTTTGAAAATTAGGGTCGGTCGGTCGGCATTTTATTTAATTTATCAAATGTTTTTTTCGCGTTTTGTTGGGAAGATCCGGAAAAATAACGTATCCTTTCCGATCCGGTCCGTTTTTTGTTTCAATTTCCGGAAAGGGGCGTCATTTTTATTTATGTTTCAACGTTTTTGATCAATTAGGGCTAATTTTAACGTAATTATGGCAATATTCAACAAAGTGAATAAGCGGTGTTACGTTTTGAAGCTTGACTGTAATATTTTTTACCAAACTGCCAATAAAAATGTCTGTTTCTGCTCTTAACTTTTTCACGAAAAGCATGAAATTTTTAGGGTCGGCAACAAAAAAACAGGGTCGGTCGGGAAGCAGGAAACAAGTTTTTTGGCCTTATCCAATCTTTAAGTTGAACATGATATATTTTTTTTCAGATGAGCAGCGGGGTTATAAAATATGGCAATGCGCAACAACGTTCATAAAATAACTTTGATAAATTTATCAACAGAGGTGTCAAAAATAGAAAAAAAATAACACATTGAGGCTTGAGCACCTAAAACCAAAAGACTATGGTGTGTTTTCCTTTCAAAATTTACAAATTTTGTTGTGCATATACTAAAAAATAAAAGAATATTAGTACAAAGTTTGTTGCAAGGCACCAGGTCATATTGCTTTTCCAGGCGTGTTTACCCCTTTTGACTGGTATCAGTATTTTAGCAGTAATGTTTCCGTAATCATCCGTATTTTTAGAATTATTTTCCGTATATAAAACAAATACGAGAAAATAAACTTTTTTGGTGTGAATACCACCTCTACGTATGAATAACCAATGAAAATGATGGCCTTAAAATTCTGTTCATCTTTCAAAAGATGGCATTCACAAATTCTATTACTTCATCTTAGGAGTTCATTTCGTCAATTTAAACCGCCCTTATTTCCTCTGTTTCATTCTTTTGATTGATTGATCAAAAAGATTTAAACGTCCAGTGAACAATATTTAAGGGGACGACCATTTGATTCTTTGGGGTGGCTGGCAGTTTTGGTCGAGTCAGATTATTAATTTTCAACATTTTGCGGGTCAGAAAATTTATTTTCCACCGCTTTGCGGCGAGATTATTCATCTTCTATATACTGTATTCAAGAACCTGGGTCCAGATTATTTATTTTTTTTATTTTTCGGGTGGTTGAGGCCAGATTATTTATTTTTATGGGTTTCAAGGCCAGAATATTTATTTACAAAATCTGACAGCACCGCCCCCCCTTCCCCCGAATCAAATGGACGTCCCCTAAGCTATATCAGAATGAAAACGAGTTAGTGAATTCAAAAAGTAAACAGCAAAAGATGAAAGATAGTCAGAACTGACATGTAGGAGGGGTCTTTATACTGTATGAAGAGTGGTGTCCCTCAAAAGAGTTTGTGTACAATGATCCGCGGTCGGCCTTTCCATTTTCTGACGTGATACACCAACTGCCATTGTACATTGGAAGAAATGGGAAGGGGCAGGAAAATAAACTTTCCATACGAACCTTTATGACAACTCTTTTACGATAAATAAAGAAGGGACTTCATTCTTCATGAGACGTGTCGTTGCTTCACACAGTTCGTCTACAATGGTTCGCGTTTCAGTCTTTTTTATATGGAGAAAATTGGGTAGGGGCAGGAAATTAAGCGTTCCGAATTATGACCAGACTACCCCAGAATAGGCAATCCCCTATCTACTACTTGGGACGCGCACTGCAGCATTGTTTTGACAGAGACCTACATCAATTTTCCTCTTTGAAGAACGTTGTCAATCTACCGAAAGCTTCTCTTTAACACCGATTGCCAAATTTAGGAAAAGGGTATGATTTATTTCAAGTTTTATGAAAAACCGTATATTTGCAAAGTGAATCCGTAGTGCGTATTTTTACTTGAAAATCCGTAGTGGTAAACACCTCTGCTTTTCTGTCCAGTCAAAAATAATAATGAAGTTGGTGTTGTCCAGATAATCATAAAATGTGATTAATAATGAACTTTTCTTGTCATAATTTTATTTTGTTTTCTATGAATTTTTCTCTAATCTATTCTTCATATTATACAGTTTATTACAGATGCATTACATATATTGAAATGATATTGTTTTGTCTCAACTCATGTGAATCAATGTTTCAATATATTTTTTCTATTTTATTTTTACAGTACAATTAAGCCACAACGTCGAAAAGAAACTGTTCCAATGCAGATTTCCACTTAGGAATGCCATGTTCCAAAGATTTTCACATGAAAGATATTGTAGGATTTATCTGATACACAAATCAAGTACGTATGTTCTTTTTAGTTAACTGTTTTAAAGACACTCACTCGTCATTTTTTTTTAAATTGTCAGATTTTCGAACTTATCTATTCAGACCATTATGATGTTTTGCAAATACATCCCTTATTTTTTTTCATCTTGATTTTATTTTAAATACATCTTTACATTAAAATTCTTACATAATCTATTTTCAAATTGACCAGTGAGCATTCAAAATTGTGGGCTACAATTAATCTTAGTGATAAAAATACATTTTTTTCCACAGAAATATGGGCCTTAATTCTTGACCTAATTAATAATTATAAAAGTATGTATACCCAACTTCTGTGACTTTGATTCATATAGAAGTAAAACTTTACAAAATTGTTTTTCTGCAGTGTCTTCAACAATGATCCTAGAGGAAACTTTTTTTCTGAAATTTTTGTTTTTTGTGAGACAAACACATGACTTTTGTGGTTATTATTTCTGTAACAATATAATTGTGTGGCATGAATATTTTAGAATTAGGTTGAAAGTACATGTAGATTTTCATAGATTATGGAAATATATCTTACTATACCCCCCTGTATATGGTGATCATAGTGTCTGTTCGTTTGTCCATCATAGGGGTACACACTTTTGTGGCGACAACTCCTCATTGACCACTTGGTGAAATCCAATGAACTTTCACAGAATGTATGATATTAGTGAACTTTGCTAACAGTTTTCTAGTTGAGTTGAATTGTTTATACACTTAAAAAAGATATCCTTATTTCATATACTTAACCTTTTTTCTAATTGCAGGTATGATCTAGGAGTTTGATGTGTGTTTTTGCACAAGAATAAGTTAAGAAGTTAAAAACCAAGCAAAGAGGCCAGAGTTTTGAGTGACAATAAATTGACAGAGGATATAATAGTTGTATAAAGTTACAATCAAAACATTAAAGATATTGCATTTGCAAACATTTTTCATGCCATTTTATAATTTGTGATGGAGAGCTTCTATTACTGAGGATTCAGCTGGGATGTCAATACTGGAAATGAGATCCCAGCTGTGAAATAGCAGAAATCTCAGATGTGACCCCACTTCCCAGGTGGGATCCAAAGAAAGTTTCACGCCGTGAATGGGATCCCAGTTGGGAATCACAGTTAATTTTCAGCTGGGATCACAAATCATCACAGGCGTGATTTATACTTTTCCGAGCTGGGAATCCCAAGAAAGTTTCACGCCGTGAATGGGATCCCAGGTGGGATTCACGCCACGTCCCAACTGAGATCTCGGATGGGATCTCACAAATATTTTCTATGGGATGCAAGTTTCATGAGGATTTCACAAAAAAATTAAACACTGTTTACATAATTTGGATGCTGACCAAATAAGTTTGTTTGCCCTCCAGTGACTCAAGTGGATCTATTGAAAACAAACACATGTTTTGTACAAATAACCATAACCACACTTTGCTCAGCAACTACTTTGCAGAATGAATTCATATTTTGGCAAAAGCTTCCTCATGATGGTCTGATGTGTATATATAGATTTCAAGGTAACTGCATAAGTACTTCATGTTTGCCGAGACTTCATTGCTTTTTTATTGTTGTTATGCACAGATCTTCCTTGTGGTCCAATCTATCGTGTATCCCGATTTTAATGTGACGTCATAAGCATTTCCTGTTTGCCGAGACGTCATTGTTTTTTATTGTTGTACAATATATGGAATATTTCGTCACAATTTTTTCTGAAACTGTAAGTGGGATTCAATTATTGTTTTGCACAGAGCTTCCTTATGGTCCAATCTAGCTGTTGTGTATATGGATTTCAAGGCTATATTCAAAGCACTTCCTGTTTGCAGATATGTCATAGTTCTTCATTGTTGTACAATATATGCAATTTTTCGTTACATTTTTTTCTGAAACTGTAAGTAGGATTTTATTGTTATTATGCACAGATTTTTCTTATGGTCCAATCTATCGTGTATTCTGATTTCAAGGTTATATTTTAAGTACTTCTTGTTTTCGGAGACGTCATTGTTTTTCATTGTTGTACAATTTATGGAATTTATGTCACAATTTCTTTTGAAAATATAAGGCAGATTCAATTGCTGTGCAGACAGTCATAGTTGAACATGTTGGTTACTAGGATTTATTATTGTGTTTATACAGTACTGTGCAACGTAGCCCTTACCGTTTGACGAACGCGAAACGGATTGCTGACGGGACGTGAACGGATCGCTGACGGGAACGTGACGGGACGGGACGGGACGAATCGATTCACGTCCATAACAGTTCACGTCCAGGTACTCGTCATTTGACGAATACAATTCATCAATTGACGAGAGAGGACTCGTCATTTAATGATATGCAAAATAATCACTAGATTAATAGATAATTGAAATTTTCCAATGAAACGAAACGAATTCAATCGTGATAACGGTTTTATACAAAATTAACATTGACAGTGACTGGGAACAGTCCAATGCTTTGATTTGATATGAAAAAAAAATACATAAATTGAAAATAAATAGCTAAATTTCCATTCATTTTGTTAAGAACTCCACCAAAATACAGAAAATGATAAAAAATGTCAATCAATTTTAATCAAATAATTTTTTTAGTAATTGCAAATGAACCATTCAGTGCGGAACTTTCCCTTTACATATTATTTTGTTAAAAATTTCATGAAAATGAAAACATGTGATAAAAAAATTACTTATTAATCTTCATTTTAGTCATTACATATACACCGGTCAGTGTGAAACTTTCCTTTTAAACATTATTTTGTTAAAAATTCCACGAAAATGAACAAATGTTATTAAAAAAATTTCTTATTAATCTTCATTTTAGTCATTACATATACACCGGTCAGTGCGAAACTTTCCTTTTACACATTATTTTGTTAAAAATTGCATGAAAATAAAAAAATGTGATAAAAAATTACTTATGAATCTCCATTTTAGTCATTACACAAACACTGGTCAGTGCGAAACTTTCCTTTTACACATTATTTTGTTAAAAATTCCATGAAAATCAAAAAATTTTATAAACAAATTACTATTGAATCTCCATTTTAGTCATTACACATACACCGGTTAGTGCGAAACTTTCCTTTTACACATTATTTTGTTAAAAATTCCATGAAAATGAAAAAAAAAGATAAAAAATTACTTATGAATCTACATGTTAGTCATTACATATACACCGGTCAGTGCGGAACTTTCCCTTTAAACATTATTTTCTTAAAAATTCCATGAAAATCAAAAAATGTGATAAAAAATTACTTATGAATTTTCATTTTAGTCATTACATAGACAACAGGCAGTGCAAAACTTTCCTTTTACACATTATTTTGTGAAAAATTCAATGAAAATGAAAAAATGTGATAAAAAAAATACTTATGAATCTACATTTTAGTCATTACATAAACACCGGTCAGTGCGGAACTTTCCTTTTACACATTATTTCCTTAAAAATGTCATGAAAATGAAAAAAATGTGATAAAAAATAACTTATGATTCTTTATTTTAGTAATTACAAATACACTGGACAGTGCGAAATTTTCCTTTCACACATACACTGTTAAAAATGCCATCAAAATAAAAAAATGTGATAAAAAAAATACTTATGAATCTACATTTTAGTCATTACATATACACCAGTCAGTGCGAAACTTTTCTTTTACACATTATTATGTTAAAAATTCCATGAAAATAATAAATTTGTGATAAAAAATTACTTATGATTCTTCATTTTAGTCATTGCATACATACCGGTCAGTGCGAAGCTGTCCTTTTACACATTATTTTGTTCAGAAAAATTACTTATGATTCTTTATTTTAGTCATTACAAATACACCGGTCAGTGCGAAACTTTCCTTTTACACATTATTCTGTTAAAAATTCAATGAAAATGAAAACAATAACATAAAAGATCACTCGTAAATGTTCATTTAGTCATGACATATATACACCGGTCAGTGCCAAACTTTCCTTTACACAGTATTTTGTTCTAAATTCCATGAAAATGAAAGATTTTATTATAAGATCAATTAGAAAATCCTTATTTTAGTCATAACAAATGCACTGGCCAGTGCAAAACTTTCATTTTACAATTTAATTTGGTCAAAATTCCATGAATATGAACAATTTTGGTAAAAAAGGGACACTTATAAACCTTCATTTGAGTCATTACAAATCTACCAGTCAGTGCAAAACTTTTGTTATACACATTAGTTTGTTTAAAATTCCAATATGTCCAAAAATACATAATTAAAACTGACTTGTGAAACTTTTAGTCATCACAAATGCACAGATCAGTGAGAAATTTTCCCTTTACACATTATTTTGTTCAAAACTCGATGGATATGGCAAATTCTTCGAACTTAATTGTATTAAAGACTCCATGAAAATGAAAAAAAAAACATATCATAAGCAATTATTTATTGATAGCAAAAAGATTGATCTGTTGCGATGATGTACCGATCGTGTATGCACTGAGTGAAACGAATCTATATTTCGCAACATCTTCAACCCGAGATATCACGTGATAAATGAACGTATCTGGACGTGAGTTGGACGAATAGGGTTCTCGTCATCCGTCACGTTTCGTGTCAATTGACGAGTTGGACGAATAACAAGTCGTCACGTTAATTAACTGATCGCTGACTGACCGCTGACTGCTCCCTGACGAACGGGTGACGGGTGACTGTATGTTTTTTTCTGTTAGGGCTACGCTGCACAGTACCTTGAATTGTGTCCACACGTGTACTGTGTCCACACCTGTATTGTGTCCCTTTACAATTAAATTTGCACCAGCCACATTGATTCAGGGTTCAATGGGCGAGGTGTATCAGGCTGCCGTTCGGCACCAGCTCTTGTTTATCTTTATTTCGATCCCGCCACCCTAATTTTTCAGAAAAACGTGTATGAACCAATAAATAAAAAAAAGTCTGGCCTTACAGTACAGCAAAACCTATCTTGAAAGACGTCTTCCATTAGAGACCAACCTCTTCAAATTTAATATAATGGTAATATAAAGACCCCTTTCAAGAGATCACCTGTCTTTGGAGACAAGTTTTTCAGGGCCCAAGGGGTGGTTTCTAATGAACGGTTTCACTGTACATAGAGGTAATCAATAAAATGAAAGAGTTAACATAAAATGTTCATAATGATTGTATCATATCAACAAACATTTAACATCGATCCTATACGTACATGTGTGTGTATATAGTATTTATGAGTAGCAAAAAGTCCAAGTTTTGAGCTTTCAGCCATGCTATTTAACTTCAGTGAAAATAATATGCAGATAAAAGGGTGATAATGTGGCAAAAAGCTTCAAGCTGTTGAAGACGGTCTAAAGTAGTGAAAGACTGTTGGAAATCCTGTTATATGATCAATTAGTTAACAGTTGGCCATGGCCAGGCTATATATATGCAGTTTTAATGGAGGAGTATTAAATGCAAACAATTTTAATGGGAATTTAAGAACCATTACAATTAAGGAAAAATTAATGGGAATTTAAGAGCCATTACAAATGCAAAAATATTATTTTACCTCAAATTTAATAGCCATTAAACATGGGAAATTCCCATTAATCTTGACAAAATTTATTAAATGGGTCTTAATTTTGTACCTTTAATGACTTTTAAATTTCAGTTTCCTCTTACTTTTTTTTTATGACCATTAACCTTAGTTGCTTAATGGCTGTTAAATAGAACACCTTTAATGGGCATTAAATTTTGCTTGTTTAATTTCATGGGTTGAAACCTACAATGTAATGGCCATGTATGTATTTTAATGGGGCGTGATTAATACTCATCAAAGGGATTTGTAACAGCCTTTATTTTGGTCATTTTAATGACTGTTAAGCTTGTATTTTAATGGGTTTTAAACTATCAAATATCATGGCCATGAACTGTAGTTTAATGTTTTTAACAAAAAGAATACAGATTTAACGGGTCTTAATTTTGTACCTTTAATGGCTTTTTAATGTTTTTTTTTAATGAGATTTTAATGCTAATTTAATGGAAGCATTTAATGGCCACTTAATGGGTGACAATGCAGTAGTGCTATTCCTGAAACATTTTATTTGAACACAACGACCTCGACATCGACTTGAAACAGGAGGAAAAGCCGTGGATCAATTCATTTCCTGGGAGGATATTTTTGTCTATTTCGGTTGCTTATCAGATTTTTTTCTGGCTAATATCGGGCCATATTTTTTTCAGTGGGTGTGTAGCACATATATGTACAATGTGGATGTGATAGAGTATATGATCCTACGTAAGATGTGTTCCATAGGATGATATATTACATAATATTTGCTCCATCGGAACAAAAATTATTTTGTTCCTAACGGAATTGTCTTAAAAATATTTCTTCTAAAGGGAGAAATATTATGCTGACATTTATAATATTTGCTCCATTGGAATATTTGTCAAGCAGAACAATTATATGTTAACATTCATCGTATTTTTATCGTCTTTTTTCAAAGTAGTTAAAAGTAATGACAATAATTTAGAGGAAACGACGAATACCACTTGTTTCCAAAACTTCATTATATTATAATTTTATATTTCATCTATGTACTGATCATTCATGAAATGTTGAGGTTATTGTTTTTTTGTCAAAAAACCAGACTTTTCAACAAAAAAGTTTCTGGTGTTGTTTCCATGGCAACAAATTACTCTTTTGACCATTATAACCTATTTCAGACCCTTTCAATTTAGCTTTGCTTAGAATTAACTAAAGATGCACTCACATGTTCATTTCAGAAATACACTAACAAAAGTTCAATTATAATGTGAATTATTGTATTTATATTTTTAAGATTATTCTTTGCAAAAATTTCAATGGCATCAAATGAGATCGGCAGCATACAATACAATACCTATTAACAATGATTAATGTTTAAAGTTTATTATTCATGTCGACTTTGTTATGATTTGAACTAGCTTTCAAGATATCTGTTACATCGTGTTCATGTGGTCTCGTTGTGCACCCTAAACATAAAAATTTATATTTGTTGGTTACAGAATATCACCTACCAAAATCGTCTTTTGAGTCTGTTGATTTGCTAATTTTTAACCTTTCAAAACTATTTGTCAGATTCAAAGGAAACTCTAATCATATCTTGTGTATGTGTTTGTGTTGCATATACTACATGTAGGAATATAGAACTTGTTGATTAACATACGTGCAGAGCCAAAAAAGGCCCATTGGCATCTATGGGTTTGTTGATCATAACTTTACCCAATCATTTTACGAAAGAATATGGAGGAAATGAACATCAGACCATAACACATATGTTAACTCCAACTGCAATAATTTTAATGAGCTGTATGGCCAGCTCGGAAAATAAACACACTAACAGAAAATTACCAACGTCACTGTCAATTATAATCTGCATAGGGTCCTTTCGGCATCTTATGTCTCATCAGTACAGAACATTTTGTAGGGAAAAATAAAACGATGCAAAAAGGTAAACAGACACACAAAGGATGTAAATATGCACCTGGTTTGTCTACGGTTCTAAACAATTCTCGGTAGTTTTTGTATTACTCTCACTTTTATTTTGGAACATCGGCCGCGAAAGGGGTGCAACTTTCGTTTTTGACATCAATCGTCATATATTGCAGACATTTTAACAAATGTCTAGGCCGATTAATGCGTATTATCTCAAATTACTCCTCAGTGACAATATTTTTCCGTTCAATATATCACATGTAACAAGTAAAAATAGGAGCAAGACATTTTTTTTCACTTGCCTGGTTCCTCTTGGTTCGGTTTGTGTCCTTGCCCTTCACACCTCCTTTTCCCCAATTGTGACAAGAAACGAGATATAAATTGAGCATGGTATATCTTAGATGGAGGGGTTTTTGATCAATAATTCATATTTGTCTAATATAGCGGATTATTATGTCAGCAAACTATCGCTTATTAAATGAGCTGGTATGTCACTGTGTTTTTTTTAATCTATTTTAGGAGTAACTACAACGGCTTAATATTTTACCTGTTTGTCCAAATTGAGAAAGATACTACTTAATATGTGCTATATTAAATTTATGACAAACTGGATGATTGTAATCAAATATCCAGAAAATCCTTTAAAAACGAGGACTTCATCAATTGATATTTTTGTGTAGCAATATAATACATTCCTAAGAAAGCAACCAAAAGTAAGCGCACTATAAATTTACATACTGCACTAGTGCAAAAATGACTTCAATTTCATGACGTCATTTTCAATAAATTTCGCTCATAAATGACCATCAAAAGGAGATTTAGCTATATACAGCTATAGGCTCCCAGGAGCCTGTATCGCTCACCTGGCTTTCAGTTGCCACAATCGTGGTAACATTGTAAGTTATACATCTGATCTTCAGTCTCTCAAAATTTAGTACCGCAAACACCACCAATATCTTGAACAGTATTTAAAGTCTGATCACGTTTTACTATATTTTTTGTTGGGCTTTTTTGACAAAAAAACGTTCTTGCTAAGAACCACTTTCAACACCATTTTTGAAATCGAGACGTCATTTTGTAAAAGGCGGTCAACGAACAATTTTCAGCATCGGTTTTGAAGTCGCAACATCAATATCTATTTGAAAAAAAAAATTCATTGAAAAAGCACAATGTTGAAATGTCCCGCCTTTTTTGGCAATCATTTGAAAATGGCCATCAGCAAACAATTTTCTTTCCTTTTTTGGGCAGCCATTTGGAAATGCAGTCAACACACAATTTTCAACACCAGTTTGAAGTAGTGACATCAAAATCCACTTGGATACCAAATTTAATTGAAATCAGATAATGTTGAATTTCCCGCCTTTTTGGCAGCCATTTTGAAAATGGCAGTCAACAAATAATTTCTAACATCGGTTTTGAGGTTGTAACATCAATACCTATTTGCAAAACCAAATTTCATTGAAATTGGACAATGTTGAATTTTCCCTCCATTTTAAAAATGGCAGTCAATTAACTATCTTTAACACCAGTTTTGAAGTCGCCACAGCATAGCAAACATTTCACCAGTTTACACTTAACCTTTATCTTCTATAGTTTTGGAAATAAAAGACGAAAAATACGAAAAATTCGGTGAAAAAAGGGAAAAAACTCCTACAAGGGTTTATAGATTTTCTTCAAAATTTCAGGGTGGGTAGATCTTGATATGCTGTACATTTTTGCAATTTACACTTGACCTCTATCTGTTACACTTTTTGATATAAAAAATAATGAATGCAAAAAAATTGAAAATTTTACTGAAAAAGGGCTATAACTCCGAAATTGGTTTTCAGATTTTCTTTAAAATTGTACAGTGGGTTGATCTCACCATGCTGATCATTTTTACCGCATTTCAGATTGTTGATATTTGTAATGGTTTTTGAGTTATGTGCAAAAAACAGCAATTCACCCCATATGTTCTATTTTTAGTAACAGCGGCCAAGAAGATTTTTGAAAAAAGTTGACGGACGGACGGACGACGGACGCCGAGTGATGTCAAAATCTCACATGGCCTTTGGCCAGGTGAGCTTAAAAAAGGGGGGGGGGTTACTGCATGAATATTTGGGAATATTGGCACTCTGAGAAATTATATTGCACTCGCCAGCTAGCGCAATATAAAATTTAACAGGGGACAATAATACAAAATATTCTTTCAATAAACCTATTTTTAACTTTAGGAATATGAACACAAATGCTTTAAATTGACACTGTTCAAAGTTTTAAGTCAACATCACGAATTGACTCACTGAGTAGTATATCGTAACGGTCTCGCAAATGCGAAAAGCCTTCTTTATCTACGATTAGACCTCATCTTTTATTTCCCATTTTACTTGCTTTGAGTGTTTATTTTGAACAAGTGTGACGGGTAATTCATTCAGAGCAGAACACAATCTTTTTTTTTAAGTTGAGACACGACGTTTTCGAGATGTGAGACTTCTTTGTCTTGTACCAACTGGTACAAGATGGAACTATTTTTACGTAATTGACGTCGCTTGGAATGTTGGATGTCAACTACGACCTAATGGTGAGTAAGTTGAGTCGAATTCATTTATAAATTATAAATTAGAGAAAATAATCAAACACCTTTGATAATGCAGTATGTAGAAATCTCAGACACCCGCGGGTATTTCAATAGTTTTCCCACTCGATAAACCTCGTCAAGGAAGTATTGACATCGAGTGTTGTATCATTTCTTCATCTTTCCCTTTTTTCCGTGTTAGATTCGTGTTACTAGTGACATGTTGACACATCTTAGGAAAAAGAAGGGAAACGGGGAATGTGTCAATGAGACAACGACCCAGAGGGGAGTAATAACAACTCAAAGCCACCATAAGATCTTCAATGAACGGTGAGGAAACCCCACGCCCAACGGCAGGTCCCTAAATAAAGAGTAATCAAGTTCAGCGAAATAAACATCATCCTAGACTCCCATAGACATAAAGTGAACTAACTAGAAAACAGACAAGACAAACAAAGGCTAAATAAATTTCCTGATTTAGCACAGGACTTTCCTGACTTGTCTTTTCTCAAATTTCTGTCCTGTTTTCACGTTTCTTGAACAGTTGGAGAAATATTGTTCTCCTCTCTAATGAGAATGTTGTTCTCGGCAAGTGATTGGATGAAATTCAATTATGACGTCAAATGTTTGCCGTTTTCCGACTTTACCATTGTGACGTCATGAAAAAAGCGACCCTGCCTGATGACGTCACGCTCAAAGAACACATTTATTTCGGATCATTAGAAAAGGGGGGTCATGTTTTTACAAATCTCATTGAAATTAGAGAAATAAAATCCACAACCGTAACTCGTGAGAAACGACATTTCTACACTCTCGATAGTTAAATTTTCAAATATTTTAAACGCTCGGCAAGCCTCGCGTTTAAAAATGTGAATATTTAACTATCTCTAGTGTAGAAATGTCGTTTCTCACTCGATACGGGTGTGGATTCTATATATTCCCAAAGTATTGATGTTATTTCTAAATTTCTTTGTACTAATGATTTTGATAATGCCCTGAGTCGGGATAATGGCAAAATTAGATCTGTTCCGCTTTTGTACCGGCTGACAAGGCCAACAACAATATCACATTTATCTGCAAAAGGAACTACTATGACTGCTTAATGCAGGAGATGGGCATTGACAAATCTTGGCAACCAATATACATATACAAACTCTCCACCATATCAAAGGAGGACATACTAAACAATCACAAATCAGTTTTGTCTTCTTTGACTATCAATTTGAGTGAAGTAAACAAAAACCTGCTTTGTATCTACTGGGTACCTAAATTACACAAATGTCCCTAAAACAAAGATATATATTTCTGGGTCTGCCAAATACACAACAAAAACCCTTTCTAAGCTCTTAACTTCATTACCTTCTGCAGTCAATGATGGCCTAAAGATGTACCGGTATAATGATAGAATATACTCAATAAGTGGAGTAAATCGGATGCAGATTCTCAAAAACTCAAAAGATTTATTAGAATATCTTCAACTGAACTCAACCACTTCAACAGTGTCAAAACTTTTGATTTTCTACACTCTATACTACTCTTCCACATGATAAGTCAAAGTCAGTTCTCCGGGATTTTATACATCAGTCTTTCTGTACTAAAAAAGGTGAAAGAAGATATTCATGTTTAGTGATAAGTAAAGATGGGGCGTTTTTTGTTAAACATCACACTTATCAACACAAAAAGTATACAAAGGAGAATGAAATAGCAATGCTGGAATTCTTGATTTGATCACATATTTTTAGAATTTGTAAGACAAGTTTCCCAACAAACAATAAGCAGATTTCTTTATTCGTATGAAGCTAGGTTTATACAAGAGCTAGTTCAGAAAAAAGACAAAAAGCTAGCTTAGTCCGTTAACTTTAGCTACTAGCTAGACGATCTTCTTTCATTAATCAATTGTCGATTCAAGAATTACCTTCATCTTATTTGCCAAAATAAACTTGAGATTAAAGAGACCCCCTGAAACACCATCATCAGCATCATACCTGGATCTACACCTCTTCATTAACAACTCTGGACGTCTAAAAACAGAACTTTTGCGACAAGCGTGATGATTACGACTTTCAAATAGTGAACTTCCCGTTTTTGAGCAGGAATATTTCCACAACTCCCACATATGGTGTCTTCATTTCACAACTCATTCGCTATTGCAGTGACTGTAGTTTGTACAGCGATTTTTTCAATAGAGCGAAAATACTGTCTCAAGAACTTATATATCAAGGGTTTGTTCCGTCACTGTTCAAATTGTCGCTACAGAAGTTTTACGAACGTCACCATGTTTT
This sequence comes from Modiolus philippinarum, assembly GCA_002080025.1. Lineage (NCBI taxonomy): Eukaryota > Metazoa > Mollusca > Bivalvia > Mytilida > Modiolidae > Modiolus > Modiolus philippinarum. The sequence continues at coordinate 103,367 of MJUU01073055.1, read as the reverse complement.
GACAGACCGTTATAATGTTTCTACTTCACAGATGAGAAAAAATATCTTTGGGTAGATCAAAAGTTTATTACCGGATTGACAAACACCGACTGTGACAAAACGAGACGTTTCAATGGCAGTGTAATGAGTGCAACGCATGGAGCAGATTATACTTACCCTTCCGGAGCACCTGATGATACCCCAGTTTTTGTAGTTTTTATACTGTTAGTGTTTTAGTTTTGTGGCGTTCTTGTTCATTTTTGCTCATTAGTTTTGTCTTTTTCATGTTGTCTTAATTTGTGTTGGATAACACAATACCGAAGTTACTGTAAATTTGTTTTCTGCATATGCGCATATGCATTTGTTGGATATGATTTGCCATGATTTTGGATTTTTGTTTTTTTTAATTTCCCCTTTCATCGTTTTTGCTTCGTTATTCAATTGCCGATGCATTATACATACTCTGTCTTTTTACCCTTTGGATTTCGGCTACTGACATGATCGCAATTTTGTTATTGTTCTCATATAAAACCAACAAAGATATCTTTTCGTTGCTTGAATGGACATTATACTTGTTCTGGATATTGCAACATTTTGTCGAAATGTTTAGATTAACTGATGCGTTTATACTGATAAATGAGAAATTAAAGAGTATCAGAGATAATGTATATTTTATTTACAAAATGAAAAAAAAAATAGACGACTCAACAATATTCGTTTCTGTTGTTATTATAAGTGTACAGGGCAACACATGGTAATAGTCATTGCCACCCTGTTTGTAATGGTATAGACATGAAATCTTTTTCTCACATTCCTTTTTTATTTATTTTTTTCTTGGCTCCATAAAAAAATGTATAGCAATATTTTTTCTTACTGATTAGGCTCATTTAAATATAAGACATTAAAAGTTAACATAATTATGTGTGAATATACTACAATAAGGATTTGAATAAATGTTCAAAAAATCAGTTTTTACCATTGTATAATTTTTTTAAAACAATTCCCCGTGATAGAGATGTATGCTCTTTATTTTTCTTAGATATGGTGTACTTGTACATGAGATAATATCTCATGTGTACACTTTGTTCAATTACTATTATCTAAATTTATGTAAATTCTAAAACCCAAGGATAAACTCCCTCCACCGTAGTTTTGTCCTTAGACATATTTGATATTACTGATTATTCGGATTTCTTTTGGTTTTATGCATTTTATATCTTCTTTGAAATTATGGATTTCCTTTGTTTGGGTTCTAGTGCTGCTGATGAGGAATAAATTTCCGAAATGGCCATACAGCTCATTAAAATTAATGCAGTTGGAGTTGACATATGTGTAATTGTCTCATGTTCATTTACTCCATATCCTTTCGTAAAATATTGTATGATATGAAAACATTCATGAAAGCCAGAGATGGTTTATATTATAAATTACGTTGATGAACGTTGTTTAAGGGAAATTTGTTATGTCAGAAAACATAGGTTTGTGCTGTTTTTTTAAAGCGTGATCATGATTATACATAGCTGATTCATAATTATTTATTTAATATACAATTTCCCTTTTATGTCATGAACAACGGATTGTGCAAAAGAAACGTAAATCTCTTTATCCCAGTGATATTGAAACGCTTTCATTAACTTTAATGGATTGTTATTAAGCAAACAATATATATGTTTAAGAATGAACGGCCCATTTGTATAGATGAAACCACGTCTACAGCGTCGAGACGGAATTAGATCTAGGAAGAGAAGAGAAGAATGAGAAGAGCTTAATAATGGAAACTATTTACAGAAGACCTTCTACGAGTATAACATCTGCTACATGTATTCATTACATCATGCTGCACAGATCGTTTCCTTTCGGCGTTTTGCTTTGAAAAATAGCCGATTGATCCATCATCTTTTGAAAGTATTGCGACTGTCTCTCCATGATTTGTGTGTTTTGTTTCATAAGTTTCCTTTCGTCACGAGACAAACGTTTCTGCAGTTGTTCATTTCCAATATTTTTTGGATCCATTTTTTGTTTTCTAACTGCGCTAATTGAATCTTCTTTCGCCCTCATTGATTCAAAAACTGAATTCAATTCCATACAGTAATAATCTGTGATTCTTTCAATGGCAGCAAAAATTCGTTTTTTCTGGTCACGTTCTAAACTCCAAATTTCGTCATTTGTGTGTTTCGTATATCTTCGTAATTTTTTTCTGCTTCTCTTTTCTTTGTTTCGATTTCATCTAGTTTGGCATCAATTTTGTCTTTTTTGCAAAGGAGTTGTCTTTCCTCTACAGAAATATCCTTTTTAAACTTGTCAATACCTCCCAACCTCTTGTTGGCCTTTTTAAATTCTTCGTTTAAGGCTCGTATTTTGTTTTCTGTTTTATTTCGCTCTTCTCTTTCAATTTTTAATGTTTGTTCAATATCCTTTTGTTGTTCTTTAGCTTCTTTCTTCCGTTCTTCAAACTCTAAATTTATCTTGTGGACCCTGTTCTTACTTTCCTGAATTGCCAAATCTTTTTCCTTTTCCTGTTCGATAGCATTTTTAAGTTCACCCTCTGCAAACTTGAAAAGGTTATTTGAATATACTTTTCCTTCATTTTTCTCTACTATGCCATCAATAAATTTTAACAAAGCTCGAACCATTGTTCCCTTGTTCTTGCCCGAGGCATGGTTATTTATGGCAAAATATCGTCCTCCACAACGCGAGACATACTGGTTCAAATGCTCTCCAGATTTCTCGATATATGTTTCAATACTTTTGTTTTCTCTTTCTAAACTGTCAAGTCCAGTAAAGAGGAGTGCGGAGCATTCCCTCATGCTGTCTCCGAATATTTCAAACAAGTCGTTAAGTGACGCTATTTCTTCTTTAGTAAATCTCCCTATTTGAACAACAATAAGAAATACATGAGGACCAGGAAAAGACATATGCACGCATTTCAGGATACTTTTCCTGAGTTGATCTGGTGTTAATGTTGTATCAAACAAGCCAGGTGTGTCAACAACAAGTACTCGGCGATCATAGGTATCGGATATTCCAAGACGACATTCAGTAGTTACGGATTTTCCACCAACTGTTGACTCGAAATGAGTTTTTCCAAGGATACTATTACCTGTCGCACTTTTGCCACTTCCTGTCTTACCAACTGGAACAATTCGCAGCACTGATTCGTATTCTATAAACAGAAATACTCAGCTTTACCTAGGATATTATTGTATTCCTCATTGTATTCTTATTTTTCATAAGAATTGCAAATTATCTAAGGAAAACATGTATCAGCTGCACCATATACCGAATCCAGGGTAATATTTGCGAGTGGTTTCAGTGGAAGAGTACACTTGTGTTTCACGTATAATGAACTGAATCCACGCAAAAAAATATGCGCTTCATGCTTAAAGCAGGTAGACACTCATATCCAGGAGAATTTGCTAAAAGTGGGCTCAGCTGAAAAACCAATCCTACTAACCAAAAATCTTTAATAAAAGTATGGGTAAACATGCGTGTTTTTTTTCTAGAATTGAGGTGAAAATTCTATCCTTTTAGCAATTCTTCACTCAAATTTACATAGAATATACGAGGAAAATATGGAAAGGCAATTTTCAGCTAAAAAAATCGAACCATTCATCACTGAGTAATATATATATTTTTGTAAATTGATAGTTTATGATATGATCTCTTGATTACAACAAAAAAGTAGATGTCACCATGCTTTCAACGAGATATCTTACGAAGTATCCGGGTCGGGAAAAGGAAAGTAATCCGGAGCAAAATGGGCAAAATATGACGTTTTACAACTGTTAGATAATAATGACTTCACAGAGTAAAAGCTGTCAAATTACTGTTCCGGTCCGAATATCAATGCTAACCCGTATCTGACAATTTATTTTTATAATGTGCAATTCAAGTGCGCAGCTCAACAGTGTCTATCTACTTTAAGTACAAGTCCATCAAGTAATCAGGCTGCAGGAACCAGTACGGAAAAATTTTCCGCCAAATTGTATGTTATATTAGTCAAGAATTTTATTTCTTCTTGACACATAGATGTATGTCAAAACCTTACTTGATTTGATTAAAGCACCATATAAAGGCAATAAGACTGAAAAAATGTTTAAGTTCAATACTTTGATGTACCGCTCAGTGCCTGACCCTTACATGGATTAGTTCTTGAAATGTGCTTCCGTCGGCACTTTTACAACCATATGAAACTACTATGAAGCATTTAATTTTTATAATTATGTTTCACACTGTAACAGGTATTTCTACTGCGCTTCTGTTGACTGATAAAGGCGAATTATGTTTTCAAATATATGTGCTTATTACAGCCTCATTCTGCCGTCATTGCGATTTCGAAATGTTTATCAAAATTTATCAGAAATCAGCCAATGAAATTTCTGCAATTCTATTAAACATCTGCAGGTAGTATTAATTCTTGTATTGCAGCAAAACTAAGAAGCTATTTGTGAATTGAATCTAATATTACATTTAAGAGTAAGACTTTCTTTTAAATCTTTTATAGAGAGAGAGATGTTTTATTTATTAACTTTTTTTATGTTAGAATACCAAATTAGTCAAAGAATAATTGTTCAAATTTGTCTTTTAAATAAAAACATTTTATAAAGCTATAATAGATACATTTTATTTTTTGTTTGTTTGTTTTTTTTTCAATTCAATTTAGCAATTTTAGGTAAAATATAAGATTTTCATTGGATGGAAGAATGAAAAAAAATACAAGGGATACAAATAACTAAATACCGAAGTTACTGTGAATTAAAATTCTGCAAATGCGAATTTCGACAACTTATGTCTCTTCAGTGCAGATAAAATCTAAACGTTTGGAAGACCATAAACTCAAAGATGTTTAAAAACTGATAGAGAACAATAACCAATATGATCTAAATGTAAAGCTAAATAAGCTAAGGACAGAGCTTTGCATGATACAAGTTATAAGTTTGGATGGACAAACAAACGAATGCAAAGCCATGGATAGTGATTCCTTTTTGTCGATCCTGTCCTGGGTGCAGGAACAAAAACTGTTTATGATTTAATTAAAAATTTATAAAAAAAAATTAATACAATCAAAAGTGTAATTTTCTAACTGTTATTGACAACTAATAAACTGAGAACGAAAGTGTCAGTCAGCAGTCTAGTAAATGACATATTTCAACTTATTACAGTACATAATTATGTTACAGGGATACAAGCATACAAATAAAGCACAGGTGAGTTAATAATTTTATAAAATCCCTTTATCTATCTTCCTTAGCATACAATATTATTCTCCTTTCAACTGATAACTTGCCTTTGTCCTGACTGTCATGGTAAGATATGAGGTTAACAAAAAAGCCTTGGGATTTGTTTGTATAAAATTTCAAAATACCGGATCAAGAAAAGACTACATAAAAAAACTGCACAGACTGAAAATGTGATATTAAGTTGCATTTAATATGAGTTCTGCAGATTACATTTTTGACAGCACATGTCACTAAAAAAGCAAATAATATACAGAACCTAAGACATTTAAAGATATTAAATAACAAAGTAAAATTTCGCAATTAGTACATATTCGCAGAATCCCTACCCTATAGAAGTGGACTGTTAGACCGCGAGGGTTTTCACCAACCAAGTAGTCAGTACGTCGGTGCTGGTCCGAAACAAAATTATCTGAAAACTTGTAATATCAGACGTTTACAAAATTTTGCTTAAACATTAGAAGTATCTCCCTAACACATGGATCTTTTCTTAAGTATTTAGGTCTTTTTGGTCATTTGTTTTTCTAACAGATATTACGAATTTTTCGTTTACGATCTTCCAAATGTTTCGATTTGATCTGCAGTGATGACACACCATATGCAGAATCGAAATTTCAATGACTTCGGTTTTAATTACTTGGCCGATGACACTACTGGTGGACTGTTAGTCCACAAGGGTATTCACCAACCCAAAAGTGAGTACTTCGGTACTGATCCGAAAACCGGTTTACTTGGAAACTTGCAATATCTCAATTTCAGAAAATTGAGCTTACAACCTAATTATTATCTCCCTCACGTATAGCTTTGTCCTTATTTTATTCTGACTTTTCATTTAAATCTTTTTTGTTATTTGTTCGCTTTCACATTTTTCTAAGTTTTTGTTAATGTTTCGATTTGATCTGCACTGGTGAGACATAAGTTGTCGAAATTTTCATAAGCAGAATCTAAATTTACAGTGACTTCGGTATTTATTTTTGTTATTTATGTTAAAGATTTATATTTGTAATATGTTTAGTAAAAAATCTTAATTTCATATTTCAAAAAAAACTGATGAAGGCAATAGATTATGTATGTTTTTTTTTCTGTTTGTGTGTTTGATGTCGTAAATACAAGGTATAATATTTCTATATGTAGGATGGTTCTGAGTGACACGTGGACAGGTCCAACTTGATATACCAATCTCATTTCATCCTTGCAAATGGAGTAAACCCCAAAAATGTGACCCGTTTACTCTTTTTTACATTTTTTTTTCATTTCCATGTTTCTGATTTATGATTTTAGAAATTTCCCCTTTCCTCATCCTTGCTTCGGTATTCGTTTGCCGATGTATTCCGACCGACTGCTTTTATTTAATTAATCTTAGGCTGTTTTGTCTTTAATCATAATATACAAAAATACTATTTGATCCGTTTTATCTATATTATATGTGGATTTACTCAAATATTGTCCTTTTACATGGACACCAAAGATCAAAATGTGATTAAAATTAAGTGGCAACACGTTATTTTCTAGACACCCTGTGCCAAGTTTTCAGTTCCCAGTATTCTTACTAGCTAGAGTCACTTGAAATTGGAAGCATTGATTAAATTCAATCTTTAAAATGTCTTCAAATTTGAAATGAAAGTGCACTGATGTAAAAAAAAGTGTAGAAATGTTTTTGCTGATATCTTTTGATAAAGGATGTATTCTGCTGATGTTTCAATCTCGTTCCGATATAATTTTAAAATTATTAATGTTTTATGTACAAAGGCAATGAATTAACAAAATTGATGTTTATCTTTGAATTGTGTAAAAAAATTATTTTTATCAAGTGGTTTCAGAATAATCTCAAATTGAAGATTAATGCCCTAATTGACTGTTGGATTCCTGTCAAATTTTCACAAAATAGGGGTTGGGTTAGAAAAAAGTCATTTTATGAAAAAAATATGCACTTATGATTTATTTTCCTTTTTTTAAAGAAAGTATTATATATTTCTGCTTTAAAAAAATCACAAAACAAATGACGTTTAAGCTATTAGCTTTTTAAAAAATTTTAGAAAATCTACATTTTTAGGGAAATATGGAAATGCTGAAATAGCCCCTAAAAAGCATGAAAATGGGACAAAACTTTCTTATATCAACACCAACATATGATTTGGGGGGCTGAATTTGTTCATTCCTTCTAATTACAGTTTTTCAGAAAGTATGAGAAAAAGTTAAATATGAGCTATATTTTTTCAATGAAAATAGTAAAAAAAATTGGCAAAAATGCCTAAAAATGCACAAAAGTGCTAAAATTGGTCACTTTCAAACAGCTGTAGCAAAATAATTTGCACAGCAACCTATGAATTTTTCTTTTTAAATTGATTTATAGGGTAAGAACATTGCAAAAATCAAGGTTTGAAAAAAAGATGAATACTGTAAAATTTTAGCTCATCAGAAGGGTACATCCCTTAATTCAATCTGTTTAAAATTTGCATGTTCGTGTATTTCACATGAATTTAATTTTAACCAAACATTATTTTTACAACAGGCTCTGCTATGTTTCACTGAGATATCGGTGAATTACTTGTGACGGTTTAATTGCTTGTAAGTTCCTATATGCGTGTAAATAGAATTTTACAATGGTGAATAAAAGGATATGGAGTAAACGCACATAAGACAAAGTCTCTACAAATACATGGTAAAAACAAGCAAAGGAACAACGCTTTTATTGTTGTTTTTTATCTTGAGGTCATCATAAAGCCTTCAACAAGTATGTTGAGTCTAGAATTTTTTTATAAAAACTGTTAAATTCAGCTTAAAACTGAACAAACTTAAGATGGCTAGAATTAACTTTTCCGATAAAAGTCAATATAAACAAATTTTTACAACTTTTGGGTTAAGGAAGAGTAAAAAATCAGCATACCTGCACAGTACTCGGTAAATCTAAATGGTTAGTAGATTGACACGGCCTTTGCCACCTTTTAATTCATTTTTCATCGAACTTTCTCAATAATCTTATAGTTTGATCGCCTGCTGTAAATTAAGTGCTTTTTCACACGAGAATCATGCTAATAAAAAGAAGATAGCAGGTAACTCCTAAAATGGTCAAAAATTACAGTCACATGTAAAAATCTACCAAGGAACTGCACAGGAACATTTGTGTTGAAGTGCCAGGATAATTTCTTTCGCATCAGCTATATTGCCTTGGTATCACATTTTAACTTACCTTCAATACACGGTTTGACAAGATCTGATTGTAGAATTTTAAGTTCATCTGAACTTATGTCTGCTAAACCTGATAAAAATGAAGAAAAAGGACAAATTAGTTTGTCAGATAAGTAGAATTCAAATGTCTAAGTGGGCTATATTTGACAGTTTTATTCGAAAATTCGGTTTTGAAGAATTCCCACTGATCTGTCAATGAGATTTTAGTTTTTTCTTACAAGCTTCAAAAGCTTCGAATTAGTGATTAGTAAGATATATGACACATTTCAACAACCCAATACACACTGATGATTATGTAAGTACAAATAACACATAATCATGGGCCTTATCGGCAATTATTTATGAAATATGCAGGCAAAACGAGTATTTTTGGATTAGGAGTCTGTAAGGATGGAGTCATTTTGTAATTGGCAAACGAAAATATATCTTTAAAGCATAAAAAATGAATAATATGAAATTATAAGCAAATCTATTTCATTCATATTATTGAACTGCAGAAATCATCTTAAATTGTTCCAAAAATCTGGCATTTAAATGTGAAAAATTAGTTTGCAATAGATCAATTTCCATTGATATGATATTGAATGAGGAAAATGTGCTTTTTTGCATTTGTTTAATTGAAATCACAGCAAGTTTGAGAATTGTGGGCATCGAAATGATATCGAAAGGAGAAATTGGTTTTTCATTAACGTTTTACGGTAAATTTCAGCCAGTTAAGTATTGTGGGCGCCTATATTATATTAATAAGGAAATATTGGTAAAATTATATCAAAATGCAGTATTGCGGGTAGCGATGTATTATGGAATGGAGAAGATATGCCTTTTTTATATGTTGAGGTTAAATTACAGCATAATTCAGTATTGCAAGCATCGATATATTTTTGAATGAAGAAAATTTGCCTCTTCGTATAGGCCTTAATTAAAATTAAAACGTTTCATGATGACGGGCATCAATATATCGAGTACAGAAAATCTACCTTTCTCATATGTTTGTAATATGTAAAATGCCAGCAAGTCCCAATAGAGCGGGCACCAATATAATTTTGAATGGAGAAAATATGCTTTTTCTATGTATATGTTTAAGGTGAAAACAACAATACGGAGTATTGCGGTCATCAATGTAATATTAAAAGTGTAAAATGTGATTGTTTTCTGTGAAAATGCTACCAACAGAAAGGAGCAAATGACTTTTCCTCACTTCAGCCTCCGTTTTTTATTATACTAATAAAATTATAATATATTTATATATATATAATTCTCTGAGATAGAGATATAAATGGAATCTCCAATTGTGTTCAATGTTGATATATGTTCTCTGCTGATGGCCACCTTGAACTGGATACAGACTTGCTAAAGCTTTTGAAAGGGAAAACCAAATTACTATTGTGAAGTTGGTAAAGTTGGGTAAAGTGCTTTTAGAGACAAAGTCTTTTGGAAGGTCTTATGCTTAACTGTGTTTCACACGGTTAGCCATCTTGAATGAGATACAGTCCTAAAGGATATCTTTTGGAAGGGGACAATGCAAGGATCACTATGGGTAATATTTGTTCAAAATTGACTATTATTTTCTTAGAAATCTTTGAGTTTTCCTTAAAGTCCAATGTTTTAACTATTTTCCTGGCTACGAGTCATCTTGGTTGAGGTATAGACCTACTGGAAAATATTTTTGGACGATACAAGGACCACAGTGATTAAGTTTGGATCTTATTATAATTTTTTTCTGAGAACATCTTTCAATGCATTTTGTATAGAGTCTAATGAAAATAAAAAATACAGTCTAGCAGATATCTCGGATGAGGTTCATACCTGCAAAATACCTATTTGTTAGACCATATAAGGACCATTGTGGCTAAGGTTGGTTCTTATTTGAATAAAATTTACTTCCTGAGAAGAAGATATCTGAATATGTGTTTATACAGTGCAATCCTTATATCTATCTTTTCTATGTTGACCAATGTTTAATTTTTTCCCTGTAAATGCCATCTTAGATGAGGTACAAATCTGCCTGATACGTTTTGTGAAAAGAGCAATCAAAGGACTACATCAACTAAGTTTTATTCGTATTTACTTTTTTTGTTTGTTTGTTTGTGTCTGTTTTGTTTTTTGTTAGATATTTTAGTGTGTTTTCCATATGGGTAATGTTCCCCGCTTGCGACCGCCCCGAATCTTCTGCAGACATATCAGGTACTTCCTATAAGGCACTATATAATCATTTGTTTACTACGTTTTGTCCTTATTTAACTTTCAGTACTGTTTCTAGAACTATCTTTGGATGCGTTTTTAAAAGTGCCAAATGATCAGCTATGTTCAGTGATTGCGAAAATATTTGCTTAGATACGGACCTGACGGATACTTTTTGATTGACTGCCTAAGAACCCCGCTGATTACGTGTGACTCTGATTGGAACAGTGGTTTCTAAGCAAAAGATCTTGAATTTTATCCCCATAGGGTCCAATTTTAAACTTTGTTTTCTGATTCGGTGTAGATATGCCGGATAATGTCTTATTTGAAAACGTATGTACAAATATGACCGAGTTTGATCCCAAATAGCCAAGTGGTTTCAGAGTAGAATTTCTTTATATGAAAAGTTTATGACTGATAAACGACGGAAAACGGTTGGATGCACGCTAAGTGATGGCAAAAGCTCTCCCTGACTATAGCAACATTAGATTAAACACATCGTTACAAACAATGGACGATGAATTGTTGACCGCGCCTTTATACAATAGGCAGATGGATGCAAAAACAAGTTATCGGTTAGCGACTACAGCGTAAACATCATTGAACAAGATGTTTATTTATTCTAGTAAATACAAATTTGCTAAAATCGTATCGACATGTTTCCGTTGGACATAAAATTTGAAATCCGACATAGTAAATATATGTAACGAATTGAGTTTGAGAACAGTACGAGTAGGGAGAAAAAGTGTTACGAAGGAAATAAACAAAAAAGTTTCAAATTCTGTGGGGACAATAAAAGTCGTGTTGTGTCCATGAAGACATTTAAATGAATGGCGGCATCGTATGCACATTTAAACATCTTAACAATTACTCCTGATATTTATTAAAACAGCATGAAAAGCGCTCTTTTTTTATCTAAATGCGTGTCAAATATATTCTGTGTTATAGATAATTACCTTTATAAAGGTTGAAGAACATAAATTACAGTATAGTATTCACATCTGCTTATCACATCAAAATATTCTATAAAATACCTTATCAATATTCCTTGCGACCAGAGTAGCATTCGAAACATCATATCATAAATATTCGAAGTCCCATGACCCCCTTTCAATTCGAAAATCAAATTTCTGTTCAGTATTATTTAGTACAAACTGTGGCTTATGCGCGGTTGGGGGAGGGATTCATGAAATTGAAAAAGCCGTTAATATATCAGTAATAATTTTCTATATTGCAAACAAGAAATTTTATTACTCAGCAGAACGGAGACAAAATGACCGCACAAACTGCACTGCATAAAAAGTAGGGGTATGGACAACTGACGGCTGATCATATGCTTCCACACATGCATTATTTAAAGTGGTTCCTAAATGATTGAGTCTACTTAAGTAAAGAAAACAGTATATTTCCCTTCAAGGAAAACTAAAAAGAACTGATTCACAACACTGTTGCTTCACTTATCTGTTTTAGCAAGACTGGGATAGAATATCTTTTATCTTCACTGGCCCATATATTTGCAGTTTTCACTATTTGATCTAAAATGTCTTATTTTTTCTGCGTTTCGAAAATTTCCGAAACGCCAGGATAACCGCAGACCATTTATACGGTATTAGGAATATGTCAAAAATACGAAAAAGAAAGGAAATTTGGTAAATGTCAAGAAGACAAAATCCAATCTCCTGGTCACAACGATCCAAAACAACGCATCTAGGGTTCACTGTACGGTCTTAACACAGTGAGGAACCTCACACCATATAGCAAGCCCAAAATGGCCCAAAAAAGGATGAAAAGTGAATAATTCAATGGAAACAAACCACATCCAAAACATGAAGACAATACACACGGGTACTGTACTGACAAATGCTCGCAGTAACTGACATCTAGCTAAGGACATAATTTCCGTTGACTGTGATATCAAGCATACCAATACATTTGTTTAATGCACAATACAATTCCAGGTGTGACAACGATATGCAATTATTTAAAAGACGTCTTGCTCATAATAAAATTCCGTATAAATAACAATATCAATATTGTTATTTGTATTTTCACTATAACGGAAATACTTACCAATATTTGTCTTTCTTTCCATATCTGAGTAAAATAAATCTGCACAACTTATTTCATCGTAAATTCTTCCGTAATCTGAAATATATATATTTCTTTTATAAGGACTCTTTTACCATCAAAGCGCGGAAGACCATCTTTGAAATCGTATGATTTGGGTTTTCAATCGCTCCGGTCGTAAGTTAACGTTACCGATTTGTTTTTATAAACTGTGTTTTCAAGATATCTTAAGACCTTTAAGTTTTTTTTTTTCTAAAAAATGATACTGCTATGAAAGGACGTTAGATTTCATTATGTTTTAGGATTTTTGCAAATGAAGTAATACATATCACTTTTAAGTTGGTACTGAGTATTAAAATCTGTCAAATAGAATTTTTGATATATTTATGGCTTGCACTTTGTTATTAGAACATAAAAAAAAATTCGGTTCGTCGGCCATATAAGTCTAAAAAATCAGCTATTTTGGTTGAAAAAATTCGGAAAATTAGCAAAATTTAACAACATTGTAAAGTGCTGGCTCGAAAACCGAATTTATTTGGAAACATGCAATATCTAACTTTTAGTAAATTTTGCTTAAAACTAAGGAGTATCTCCCTCTTGCATAGCTCTGTCCTTAGCTGATTTTGGCTTTCTATTTAGATCTTATTGGGTATTTGTTCTCTATCAGTTTTACACCTATTTCGGTTTATGGACTTCAAATATTTTGATTTTATCTGCACTGAAGAGACATAGTTGTCGAAATGCGCATATGCAGAATCTTTATTCACAGTAACCTCGGTATTTTGTTATATGACACATTTTTTTTTAATTTTGTCAATTATAATCTAGTATAATGCCCTTCAATTTCCATGTTATAAATTGGCGGTCACTGAACATATTTTGAATTAATCACGAAAAACTTATCTTTTTCCTATTATTTCTATACAAATTATCTCACGTTCATGGAACAGGAGTTTGCTGAAAAGGTTCAATATTCTACATGGTTTCGCACTAAAAGTGGCATATTTAATCCCATTTACCATTGTAAGACATTAAAAATTGTTTCAGCGACATTCCCATGGTAAATTCCATTTTCTGTCACATGGGCAAGAATGATGGACAATTTTAAACTTCCCTTCTACCTTAAATATAATTTTCTCCTACGGTTTTTAGAAGTGTTTTCAACGTCTCATTTGTAAAACATGCTCATGTACTGACCCCTAGGCATTATTCAAGGGCGATTAGAACAGTCTGATCAAATAGGAATGTATGTCTAAATTTTTTAGTCGTATGAAAACAAAATATTACTACAATATTAAGACTCTTGAGAAAAAACAATTTCTTATCATTATCTAATTGATTCATGTGATATTCAATTTTTGGGGTTTTTTATTACATGATTTATATTTTCAAAAGACGGGCATTGAATATGTGAAAAAAATGAAATGTCTAGTTGGTAAATATGTACATCGAAAAAAATCATGTGTTGTTTTATATCTGGAGGTACTCTTTAATATTACGAACTATTGTATGTATAAAAACCAGAACTATAAATATATACTCCGTTAAAATACAAATGTGAGAAACTTTTAATTATACTATAAGAAGCTGAAATAAATGTTATTTGCCTGTTACAAAGAGTGATATTTTTTAAACTTACCCGTATATATATATATATATTTTTTTTTTACATATTTTGACTCATTTATTTACAGTTAAACAAACAAAGGTTTTACTAAATTGACAATAATTATCTTTATTCCGTTTTTTATTGATAGTTTAACAATTTTCATATATGATTTTGCTTTAATTACCAAAGTATTCTTTGGATGATTGCTCTTCAGTACTGGTGCTCTCATCACTGCTTTCTTCGTCTGTTGCAGAGAAAGGAAAATATACTGTCAATAAATACTACAATTCTACAAAAGCTGTTACAATGTAGTTCCATTTTTACATTATTTTATATTTTTCAAATTTTAATCTATAAAATTTGTTCTTGTTCCGTGAAATTAACACTTAACTCTGTAAAATGTATACCTTTCTGTGAAGTTTACACTTTAAAGTGTACATATCAATTGTTGAATCAAATGTCATCGGTGTACATGTAGCTTGATTTAAAACCAGGCAACCACACTCCGAAGTAGATTTTTTGAGAGTATCTACGATAATGAGACTAGGGGCAAATTGTTTGGTTTATAAAGTTGAAATGGTGATTGTTACACAATCAGACTTTCACATCAAATTATTACATACCTAACATACAACTTTTTTCATTGCAATGCCATCAAGTATTGAATGTAGGATAGTTATTTTCATAGAAAAAGGAAATTCATTTGCTATGAGATAAAAAATATGACAGATTTGAAAAATTGTTTGACTGATTCTCAGGAGTCAGTTTCAGATCAGTCGTTCACTTCTAACAGCTCAAAAGATTCTATCCTTAAAATTAAACCTTGTTCAGTAACATTACATGACATTTTAAATTTTCCAGATCAGCACTCGCAGGGCACAATTTCATCATGCCGCGTTAAAAATTGTAAAACATGCAACATGTTTATCACAGACACAAATTTTAAAAAGTAATTTAACAAACAAAACTTATTGTACAAGAACATACGATGATCTGAATTGCTCCTCAAAGAATCTCATTTACGGCTTAGAGTGCTCTCTTTGTGGATTAATATATGTAGGGGAAACAAAAGATAGGTTGAACAAACGTATATGCGGACATAGATACGAGGTCAAGGACAACAATACCCGACATGTTTACGCACATTTCAACCTACCTGACCACTCCATTGTAAACATGAAAGTCAGGATTATTGAGAAAATATATCATAAAACAAATAATCCTACGCTTAGTACACCTTACCGTCTACAAAGAGAGGAATCCTGGATCAGAGAATTGGGGACCGCAATACCCTTCGGTTGCAACGACAATATAAAAAGTGTAGGCAATCTGTCAAGTCCAGGATGCAGTTCGGTGAATGTGATGAATATATTGAATGGAAGCCAACGCAGACCACGTAGTCATGGACATAGGCACTATACTGCCCCAAGTCTACATGACATTTCAATTAATGGTCTTCTTCCGTTCATGACTATTCCTCTAGGTATTCATCACATTCGTACCAAACTGTATTCCTTGCCACTTTCAAAACTACATTCCTTCTACAAAACATGTTTAGCATCATCCGTAACTGATAGCCATTCCCTAGAATACAAATTAACAGCAATTGTTTTGGATATATCTAACCACAGACTGTTCAAGCCTGTCACTACATCCGCCAACAAACCTGATAACCGAACATTCATCAAAATTCAATTCGCCAATAAAGGCTTGGACGCTATTAATCTTGCTAACATTCTACATAGCAAAACAGTGACATCAAACATTCCTCCTTATTTTAAAGATCAATCAGTTCCACTTATCTCATATTCCTACAATAAACCAATTGCAACTTCCATTTTCAATTACAAACGGGTATTGCGTGACTTCCAAATTGATGACTTTAAAGCGTAACCACCTGATTGTGCTTGCTCCTCTTCCCCATTCAATTATAGTCCGGCTGGACACGTTATAACTGGTGACCTAGATATTGTAGACAACCTCAAACTACGAGATATCTTCTCAAAAGGTCCAAAATTTCGTGAGCCCCAGCACATCAACTGGAAGTACAACTTTAAGATTTTGATGGATGCAGTTGAAGACTATGCTAGGAAGTGGGCAAAGAAAGAGAAAGAGGACGTTGAGACATTGTCCGACTGGATCAGGTCCATAAAGTCATTAATCGTAAATCGCATCCGGCGCCTACAAAAAGCTATGAAATCCAGAAATCCCAGTATATTTGAAGATCCCCTTGTAGAAAGAACTCTGTCCAACCTCCATGAAAATTACGTCATTGTCCCTGCAGACAAAGCTTCTAACAACATACTGTTTGTGTGTAAGAAACACTATCTCGACTGTCTTGTGAAGGAGATGGGCATCGACAGTTCATCTGGAAACCCTACTTATACCCCTACTACAATATCGAGGGATGAGATTGTAAAAAATCACACTTCAGTGTTATCATCATTTGGCATAAAAGTTAATGATAAAAAAAAATCAACTCCCTTACATCTACTGGGTACCTAAACTTCATAAGAATCGATACAAACAGAGATTCATTGCCGGGTCTTCCAGATGCACCACTAAACCTCTTTCACAGCTACTCACTACTTTGTTGACCGCAGTCAGAGACGGCCTGAAAAATTACTGTCATAAAGCTCACTCCACAAGCGGTGCGAATCAAATGTGGACTCTTAAAAATTCAAAATATCTCCTTGAACAGCTTTCCTCAACCAGTCTTACCCATTGCCATAGCATTCAAACTTTTGACTCTTCTACACTTTATACAACCCTGCCACACAATAAACTGAAAACAGTAATTGCAGATTTAATACATCAATGTTTCTGCACAAAAAATGGAGAACGCAGATACACCTATTTAGTT